>SNQJ01S0178539.1:0-17921 GCA_010110895.2 Picea sitchensis | reverse complement strand
CACAAACAAGGGGGTCTCATACACCAATTTGGTGTGCTGGCTTGGTCGTGACCTTAAAAATAGATTATTATTATATATCCTGAGTGGGCATAATGGTTAAGAACATGTGTTTCCTCTTAAGAGGTCACACGTTCAAATCTAGAGGGAGGTAGGGTATGTATACCTTCGTAGACTTTACCAGTCAAATCGCTGGGTGGAGGGGGGTCCCTTGTCCCACAAACAAGGGGGTCTCATACACCAATTTGGTGTGTTGGCTTGACCGTGACCTTAAAAATAGATTATTATTATTATTATTATCTTTATTTCATTGTATTAAAATGAGTATTTATATTACATTAATTCAAAATTCAGATTTACAACATTTTACCGATTAATCAAAAACATTTATCCACATAAAAAAATTCAAATTTCAACACAATTCATCCACCATTAACATAAATTAACATATTAGTTAATACAATGTAAAAACCAAAGAAATACATGAAAAATTCACAATTATATTTAAAAAAATAAAAATATTAATTGTTTTTTAACTGAATACAAAAATTATTTGCTTTAAAGTCTTGGTGATATGCCCAATAACAACAACTGATATCAATTATTTTTCTTATGCATGGGTTTCATTTATTTAATAAACTAAACTCCAGGGCACCAATATGTGTCTTTTATCATTGTGGTTGATAAGTTTCCTAAAAGAGTCAATTTCCTACAGCATGAGAGATAGTTAAGTCATGTAAAAGGATATATACAGATTCATTAATACAATGTCAAAATGAGATATACAGATTCATTAATGCAATGTCAAATTGAGATCTTAAAACCTACCTTAAGGTTTTAAGTGTACTTTTTTTAAGTTTTTTCCACTGTAACATGAGTCCTTTTTCTTTTCTATGGATGTTCTTTATTCGCTTGTTTAGGTATAAACTTTATCATCATTTTGACCGTTTTAGAGTATGAAATATATTCGAACATATTATATTAATATTTATTTTTTAAGTTAATATTTGAATTTGAAATATATTCAAATTGAGATCTTAAAACCTACCTTAAGGTTTTAAGTGTACTTTTTTTAAGTTTTTTCCACTGTAACATGAGTCCTTTTTCTTTTCTATGGATGTTCTTTATTCACTTGTTTAGGTATAAACTTTATCATCATTTTGACCGTTTTAGAGTATGTAATATATTCGAACATATTATATTAATATTTTTTTTTGTAAGTTAAGATTTTTTAAAGTTATTATACAAGTAAGAATGAAGGTCAAAATATTGGTTATTGTATAGGTACAGGAATTAAAAAAAAAAAAAAAATGGTCAAAAACATGTTTATGAATGAAAAAAGGCTTCTAAAATGAGAGTGTTTTTGTAAGAAATACTTTGCATTTCATTTGAATAAATGGTGAATTACTGGGAAAAAAAATCATTTGGAAGAGTAGAAGTGATTGTGTAAAACACATAATGAGAGGTTATCAACATTTCTATCTAGGTACAGGTTTTAAAAATTGGTTTAAACCTTTTTTTTTTCATTCTAAATCTATTTTGAGAATAGTTAAACTCTAATATACCAACCCTATTTGGATTCATTCAAGAGACAACAAATGGATGATATTTATGATAGATTTAACTAATCTCTTTGGTATATTAGAGTGTGTCGTATGCATGCCTCAACATTAGGGAGATGTGTGAAGAATAGTTGATGGTTTACGTTTATGAGGTACCTAGTCAACCAATATTGAAAAAGGGGTAACTATTTCTTGTTAGTTCTTCACAAATACAAAATGATGACATTATAGTTCTTTTATGTAGGGACAACTTTTACTAGAAACCTAGGAAAGGTTGCAATTGCCTTTATCTTGTATGACCATGGAGATAGAGATGTTTAATAAACAATGGGGCACTTGAACAAGAAGGAAACTACAAACAATGATGCATATTATCATGCGCTCATAGAAGTCCTATACAAAACAAAGACATATGGGGTCAATGAAATTTTCATGTTTACAAACTTTGAACTTATTTCTAAATAGATGTTGGCTGAATATAAAGTCAAGGACAAACATATTATACAGTTCCATTCAGTGGCAAGGGATATTTCTAATAACTTCTCTATTTTTTATACATCATGATGGTGGGGAAGAATCTCAAAGACCAAACAAACCTTCTATTCCCAAGTGTTTAACTTTTCCAATGAAAACATTCATTATTGAATATTATGACTAAGTTTGGTTCCAATTACCTCTTCATGATGGTGGAGAAGAATCTCAAAGACCAAACAAACCTTCTCTTCCCAAGTGTTTAACTTTTCCAATGAAAACATCCATTATTGAATCTTATGACTAAGTTTGGTTCTAATTACCTCTTGGTTTCACCACTTGCTATTTCTAGCTAGCTTATTTTATTTGTGTTTATTTCTATCTGTCTCAGGCACATTGCCTCTAAAGGGAAATGAGCTCATGTAAAGGGAGATGAGCTCATGAGCTCATGTTCAATGAGGATGACCAGATTTTTGTAATACATAGGAATCCCTGGGAAAGGAAAATGACTTAAAAGATGCCTACTAAAGTTAGTTGGGGTTAAAATTCCCAAGGGGAATGAGTTGTAGTTTACTTTTAACCACTTCTTGACACTTGTAATTTCACTCATAAGCTTAATTTCTCCCCATATGATATTTGGTAGGGCGGAGGTAAGGATAAGAGCCAATCTTAGGAGAGCTACTACACTTGAGAGAGATTAGAAAAGATATACCTACCTTGAGAAGAGGGTTGGATTAGGAGGAGATGTTGTGAGATTTAACTTAAGTAACAAATCTATGTTGATATTGGTGAGTAGATTGATTATTACTCTAATTTGATTTAATTTTATTTGAGGATAGAAGTGTACCTAACCAACTGAGGATACTAATGGTCATTTATGCATGGAAATTGTTATTTTGGACCCTTGGGATTCCATTGTGGAGTATGCTACTTGACCATCTGAGAGTATGCATTAGTGGATTTGAGTGGTAGTAATATCCCTTCCCACCAATACTTGAGGTGTTTTTAAGAGTAATGTAAGACTAGGAGCCTCTCCACCACACCATGGTTAATCAATTGGATGCATGATCATTAGATGTTTTCTATGAGTTCAAGCAAGATAGCTCTTAAGTGATTTTTACTTACATATTCCTTACCTCATTGAGATTGATCCCTACTCGGGAGATAGCATCTAATTCAAGTGACTACATTGGTTGGGTGGACAATCCACCCTTGGGTGTGATTTCCCCCTGGTCAGTGTTGTGGCCATGAAGTACTAGGTTGGACTAGTGGATAATCTTCAACAAAGTGAGGGAACCATAGGTACTTAATGTGTTTTATTTCCTCTGTTATTGTTATTGTTATTGCATTAAGAGTTTGTTGCTAATATGAATGTAATGTTAGTAGTGAAAAATGGTCATGTAGATTGCATTACCTTACATTCTATTCTAGAGATTGATTTGATTAGAACTGAGATTTATTATTATGTACTTAGAAGAAAAAATGTGTATGTGTTTAGTTAGATAACACCCTCCTAGGAAGGAGGGTTGTTACATGATCCCATTACATGGATATTCTAGATGGAGCAATTCTTTGATATACTCTAAGTTCCAACTCTACAAATGTAACTATTTCATCCTTATGCTTAGAACTTGATCAATTTGTGTGGTACATATGGCTTTCTGACTACGAAAAGGACTTAATTTTCCTTGGGATGTTTTTATGAATGAATTGATAATGCATTATGGGGATATTATGAGAAAAACCTTCTTTATCCAATTGATAAATCTTAGGCAAAGGTGCATGGTTACAAAACAGATACAACAATTCCAAATTTTGAGCCTTAGAGAGAAGAACATAATTTTGGATGATAATTGTTTGGATCTCGTCATGGGCACTTTAAAGGAGAGAATTCAACATAAAGTGCATCTCTTGGAACCTAAATCCTTATATAAGGATTTAATTTTGGAAAAGAGAGTTGAAAATAAAAATGTGGCTACTTGAAGGTTGTCATTAGCACCTATAGATAGTGTAATGTTCCCACTCTTACCCTCTGTCAACCCACAAAGTTGACACCTCGGAATAATTTGAATGAACAAGAGAAAATGGACTATGTCTTAATTGTGACAACAAGTAGAATAAGGGGCATACATATGGTGAAAAGAAATTATTCTACATCGATTGTGACGAGGAAGAAGAACAAGAGTTGGAACCTTCTCAAGATCCAGAAACATAATAGACTACTTCAACTATATATTGTCATGCTTTGGTTGGCATTAGCACTCCTCAAAATATCAATATAGAAGGATATATCAAGAAAACAGGGTAACATCATTGATTAATGCTAGTAGTACAAAGATTAATTAACTACAAAATAGATGAACTTCTTAATTGATTTATACATCCAATGCTAAAATTTCAAGTAATAGTTGCAAGTGGAGGTATCATAAATTGTTTAGGTAAGTGCCATAGTTTTAAGATCACTATGAGGGATTATTTCTTGGGTAGTATAATTATTACAATCCAAAAGGGTGTTGTTGATGTGGTATTAGGGGTCTAGTGGTTACAACCATTGGGAACCCTAGTTTTTAATTTTTAGTAACATTTCATGAGATTTTCCTTGAAAAGAAAGGAAATTGAGCTCAAAGGTATCTGAGGAAATACATATAAAGTGATAATCTCTAACAACATGAAAAAATTGGTTTAATAAAGTGACAACCGTGAATAATTATGTAATAATTGTGCTCACTAGATGCTGTAACATCTAAACCTTGTGTTCCCTTGGACCTCCAAAGAGTTATCAACCATCATTTCAAGGTATTTGTTGATATACCCAAAGGCCTTCCTCTTGCTTGAGAGCACAATCATGCTATTCAACCAATCTCAAGGATCCTTCCTCCTAACATTCGACTCTATAGATACCCTTATGCCTAGAATAGTCAGACTAAATGATGGTTAAGAAATGATAGAGGTTGGAATCATTCAAACTAGCCAAAGTGTCTTATCTTCATATCTAGTGATGGTTACAAAAAATATTATTCATGGTGTATGTGTCCTAATTATAGAGATACCAACAAGATCAACACTAAAGATAAGTTTATATTCCTATAACTAACGGATTATTAGATGCATTGCAAGGAGAAATTGTCTTTAAAATGTTGGATCTTTGTCTACAATATCATCAAAATAGAATGAGGAATGAAGACATCCCCAAAATAGATTTTAGAACACATGAAGGGTCATAATGAGTTTTCGGTGATGCCTTTTGGCCTTACTAATGCACCTTCAATATTTCAAACCTAAATGAGTCATATTTTCAAGCCCTTCCTTATAAAATTTATGATGGTGTTTTTTTTGTAATACACTAATTTACAACAAATCTTGGGAAGAGCATGTACAACACGTTGACATGGTCTTAAAACTATTGGAGGAACAATAACTATATGAAAATCCTTCAAATTGTGCTCTTGGGATTTAGGAATTGAAATATTTGGGTCAAATGTATCTCGTGAGGGCATTAAGGTGGACTCTAAAAACATTAACGCTGTGATGGTGTAATGACATGTTTCACCTGACTATTTTTAGATGACAAACTTATTCTTTGAGGGCATTTTCTCGCAAACGACCCGGTTAATTAATACTTTGATGAATGCTAGATTTATTGTGAATTTCTTAAAATGTCAAAATGTGAATTTGATTAAGTATGAATTATATCTTGTTGAATAAGATTTATGAATGATCATGATTGTACATATATTACTAATGAGTTCCTGAGTGTACATGAATCTTAATGATTAGTTGATACAGGTATTGTCAAAAAAGAACCTGAGACTTCGGACTGAGTCAGAGAGTAAATGTGTAGATGGATTTTTTTTATAAATGATTTAAATTGGTTATGGACATTAATGATAAAGACTTGTGTAGTGGATGTAGGCGCAGGGATCATGCTTGTCGATCCGACTCACAAAAGGAGTAACGAGGCTATACATAATCAGACCAGCATAAAGGGAGGGATGGAACAATGCCCCTGATTCCATTCATTGGAACTCATGTCGTGGCCAGAGTTGAAGAGTTAGGGACACTCTTGCTCAGAGGGTTGCACGATGTCATGAGGGTAGACTGGGTCTCAAACACTCACGAGGCATATTGAGGGGTGCATAGTAAGGAAAATGTCTTATTCCTCAATGTCCAATAGTCTCATGATAGGGGCAACTACAGGAGTAATAGGATCTATGTTAGTTGTGTCATATTCCCAATGCTCAAGGTCAAAAGTACTTGAAGGGAATGATGCATGACACCCTTGGAGTACATCAATACATCATGAAGGGCATGGCGTTCATGGCACCCTTAGCCTTTGTTTCAAGGTCAAAAGCGCTTGAAGGGAATGAAACATGGCAACCTTGGAGTACATCAGTACATCCTAAAGGGCATGGTGTTCATGGCACCCTGAACCATTGTTCCAAGGTCAAAAGTTCTTGAAGGGCATGGCACATGGTGCCCTTGGAGTACATAAATACATCCTGAAGGGCATGGCGTTCATGGCACCCTTAACCTTTGTTCAATCAAATTTCTAATATAAGATGAAACGCGTAAGTTAACTAGGGAAAAGCAATAAAATAGATGATAGAGTCATGCTAGAAAACTTTGGAAATCGGGTTTATGGGAAGGGGTTAAATGTTCAAGAAAAAATAAATTATTCAAAGAGTTCATGGATAATGGAAATATAGAATTTAAGCATAATATAATTAAATATAGAAAAACAAACAACTTGGAAGGGAACTAAAGATGTACATGATAATATTAAGAGTGGATAAATAAATAACAATTATTAATTTCGTGAGAAATATTATATAAGGGGATTAATTGGGAAAAATCCTAACTCATTGAGTAATTAGCTAACAAATGGTGGACTCTAGAGTTAATAGAAGTTCAGTATTAGTTCAAAATACTAAAATATCTCATGTAGATTAGTGGAGGATATCTAGGGGACAACTAGGAGAAAAATTAGGAAAATCAGAAGCAGGTGAGGAAAAATTGATTTTCAAATAAAAATAAAATGGAGTAATTTTAGGTGCAACTTGCATAAGAGTGACATGTGGATGGGTGAATATTACACTTAAGTTATTTCCTAAATTAACGATTTATGCATGAGGGACTGTGTGTCATAACTAATTTTACCTATAAAATAAAGCTAGAGATTGGTCGGTTTTGTATAGCCTAGGGAAAAGGGAAAGAAAAATGCATTTGCATTGGCAGGGAGGCATCCGGTGAGGCTTCAACAAATCAACATGTGTGTGTGTTTGCAGTTGTAAAAATTGGGCATATATATATATATATTCCTTATGTAACAAATTGATCCAAATATACTTATTATAGAACTCACACTAATAGAATTTGTTCCATGAAATTTTAGTTATATTTTTTTTTCACACGAAAAAAATAGTTTCATTATTATTCTATTAGAATCAAATGAAACTTTTTGTTACATATATATCTAGTAGTCAATGATCAAAAAATATATGTAGACTTGTCTTTCTTCTAATTTATACAAAAAATCAAAAAAGGATCCATTCCTTCCATACTATCCAAAAAAGTCATCCAACTAACATTTATTGGGACACGTTATTTATTTAGGGAATTTTACACTAGAAAATGTAAAGATTTCATGTTTTTACAACAATATCTTCGAGGAATTCTTCATAAAATAGCCAACCTGGTGTGTCTTTAAGTGCCAAATTTGATAGGTTGTTTGCAACTTGGTTGAATTGTCTATGGATATGCATGAATTGGATAGAATCAAATCCAGTTTTTAACCTTTTGATCTTGTCTTTCCATCTATTGAGATAAATAAGATTCAAATTGGATTTGGAGTGTATCCAATCTATAGTAACCTTAGAATCACCTGCAACCATCATCTTTTTAATATTAAAGTAAGAGGCGAGAAGTAGTAGCCCCCAAAGTCCTAAGAGCTATGCTTTCATGTTATTTCCATTGCCTCCATCAAAACGTGCCCTGACTGTATGTTTCGAGGATATTTTTAAAAATAATCCAATACCACAGCTATCCCCTACAGCTGCACCATCAAAAAAACCAATTGGCTTATCACCAAAGTAGATTGGATTTAAGATGTAATCCAATTTGTCTTTATTCTCCTTGACTGTGTAGTCTTTAAAAGAAAGGATAATGTTTATGACTTCCATTTGATCCATTATCTTCCAATTTTCAAAAATAATTTTGTTTCATAATTTCCAAATGCCCCATAAGACCAGAAAAGGGAAGTGTCTAAGTTCTGGAAATTGTAAGAACCATTTTTTCAGGTTCTCCTCCACAGAAGTAAAATTCCAGATATTTTCAATTTTCAAGTATTTTGTTAAATCAATCCAGATTTTTTGTGTAATGGGACATTCCACAAAAACATGATTAGTTGTTTCTTCATTTTTTAAACAAAGATTGCAGGCCATGGGTCCAATTCCTCCTCTTTTTTGATAATTTAGTCCACTCAGAATGCAGTCATCAAGACACATCCACATGAAACATATCAATTTGGCTGGGAGTTTCAATTTCCAAATAGCTTGATACCACCATTTCCTTTCTTCTATATTATTTAAAAATAAAATGGATTGATATGAAAGTTTTGCAGTGACAGTACCTGAAGATTTGTTCCAGGACCAGACCAAATTGTCCTTTGAATTAGTGAGACGAATGCCACTATATTTTAGAAAAGAGGTGTAACTATCCCATTCCATTTTATGAGAATCATCTAAACCGAGTTGGGCAGACTCCAACCAATAATGGGAGTTACCAGAATCCATAGTATTTACTGCATGAGCTAAGGAGTAAAGGTTGGAACTGTTTAGTACCTAAAGAAGAGAATCAATAAGTTTAAAATTTGAACTACATCCAATAAATGGATCTCGTCCCAAAACTACACGGGAGCCTGAACTGATATCCCAAGCAAGCCACCTTTTAATAATCGAGAGGGAGCCCATGAAATTTTTCCAAATGATTGAAGAACCTTGTGTTGGATGTGAACCTCTGTGGAGCCAAGAGATGATATCAATGGCTTTCAAATACTTTTTACAGAGGACTATGCTCCATAGTCTTGTTCTGAATAAACCCCTCCAGCAAGACTTAGCAGAAAGAGACTGAGAAAACCATGTGATATGTTTGATACTCCATCCACCAAAAAGTTTTGGTCTGGCTATATTTTTCCATTTAGTGAGGTGGAATCCTATTCCTTTCTTGCCTCCTTTCCATATGAACTTAGAGATCAAATTATGTATTCGATTCAAGATAGACACGGGGACTTTTACCAGACTAAGCCAATAGACTGGAATTATTTGAAGTACAGAAGTTGCTAAAGTAAGCCTTCCACCAAGAGATAGCCATCTAAAATTCCAATTCCCGATCCTTTTTTCAATCTTCTTGAGAATCCACATCCAATCACTTACTTTATAGCTGTTTGGTTTTATATTAAAGCCAAGGTATTTCATTCCCTATTCAATACTGACAATTTGAATGTTGAAAATTGCCTTCAAATTTTGTTGCAGGTTCTGATCTATATTTTGAATAAGAAAAACTTATTTGTGTTGATTTATAATCATCCCCCTTACAGAGCGGAAGTTTGAAAGGATGGAATTAAGAGCCATACAGTACTCTAACTTTCCAGTGCCAAGGATGAGTACATTATCTACGAAACTTAGATGGGAGATGAAAGTGTTTACAATGAATTTAAGGCCTTTGAAAGATCCAGCACTCACATCATGAGTTAATAACTTGCTAAACAATTCAACAACCAATAGGAAGAGAAGTGGAGACAGTGGGCACCCTTGTCGTAGTCCCTGGTAGCATTTAAAGAAATCGATTGGGATTTCGTTGATCAAAACAATAGTGTTGACCATGGTGATACATCCCATAATCCATTGTGAAACAACCCAATTTAATCCAATCTGGTCAAGGAGTAAGCTAAGAAATTTCCAACTGACGTTGTCATAGGCCTTTTTTAAATCCAGTTTAAGAAAAACAGAGTTTTGTTTCTTAATCTTTGTTGTGTGAAGACACTCCTGAGTAATTCCAACTGCATCAAAAATCAGCTGGTCTTTAAGAAAACCGAACTATTCCCTAGAGATACAACTGACTAGTTTCTCCTTGATCCATGTGGCTATGACTTTGGAAAAAACTTTATAGGCAAAATTGCAGAGTGCAATGGGCCTAAAGTCGTTAAAAGTTTTCGGCTTGCTAATCTTAGGTATGAGTGCAAAGAAAGTTGCGTTGAGAGCCCCTAGGATAAAGCCATTGATACAAGATTCTTCCACTGCACTTAATAAATCCTCACCCATGAGGTCAAAGAAATGAGAGAAAAGTTCCTGAGACCAGCCATCTGGACTAGGACTTTTCTCTCTTGGCATTTTGTTAACTATAGCTTGTAGTTCTCTCTTCTTCATTGAAAAACCTTGGAACAGTCTTTAAGACTTATAGTTGAAGATCAATATTTTCTGTGTAATGTGATTTATACTGTGATTTGAAGTGGTTGGAAGCCATCTTCTTAATGTAAGCATCAATAGAAATCAAGTTCCCATCCTCATCAGTAAGGTCCCAAATTGTATTGTGGATACTTCGCTGAATAGCAAATTTGTGAAAGAACTTGGTGTTTTTGTCTCCTTTCTCAATCCAGATGGTGTGGCTTCTCAATCTCTAGGTAGATTCTTCTATCGATAGGATTTCAGCCTTCCTTTGAGAGAGAAATTTTAATAAATCCAAGTCTGCTTGCTCAAAAATTTGAGAGGGGTACTTATCAAACAGAGCATTAATCTGTTGTTAAATGGAGTTCAAGTCTTCATTAAGCTGCAACTTTTTAAGGGCCTTCCATTTAATGACAACTCTTTTCAGTTGTTTTAGTTTATCACAAAGGAGAGATAACGAAGAACTATCCGACCAATTTCTCATGTCATCCCAAGTAGATCGGACTAAAGAGTTGAAGTCTGGATCTTCTAGCCAGGTGCTATTGAATTTGAAAGGGGAAGCAACAATCCATGAAATCCCTCCAACTTGTAAATAGATCGGGTTATGATCTGATAAAGTAGAAACAACCACCCAGGAGCAGAAGTTTCGTTGAGAATCAAGGAGATTGGCCTCTAAGAGGAAGCAATCCAACTTCTTAGAGATACCAGTGGAGCCAGACCCGCCATTCCACTAGGTTTGAGTCATAACAGAAGGGTGAAGATCAATTAACCATGTGCTTTGAAGTAAGTTGGAGAAATAATTTGCCAACAAGTCCAATCAGGCCTGTTCCCCCCAAGCTTCCCTGGCATAAAGAGTAAAATTAAGGTCGTCACCTATGATTAGATTATCTTCTCCAAGTAATCCAGAGTCGAGAAGTTGATTCCAAAAGGATTCTCTATCTTTATAAGGGGCATAACAATTCAATAACTTGACAAGATCTGTTGTATGTTTGAACCTTCCTTCTAGAAAGACACCTGCAGTTGTACCAAAGGCACATAACTCATCCAGGTATGGATTCCATCCAGTCAAAAGACCCTCGAAGCATCCGTTTGAATCTAATGCCACAACATTCCAGTGAGGAAGGCATTGAAAAAAGAAAGATTTTGCCTTATCACCATCAATCAGGGTTTCTTGTAGAAACACAACATTTGGTTTGATCTAAAAAAGTAAGTGTTTCAGGGAGGTTAATTTTGTGGGACTCCCAAACCCACGGATATGTAAAGATAGAATAACCATAAGGGTACTCCGTTAGACGGCTGGGAAGCACTAAGGGTCGTAGGAGAGGAACAATTATGTGGAAGGGTACCGGGAGGGAAAGCAAAAGAGGGAGGATCACCAGTATTGTAGCCCAAAAGTCCTCCTTCAATAGCCCTAGGCATTTTTCTGGGAGGTCGTAGCTGAGTCTTCCTAATGGTCACATTAGAGCGGTTGAGACAATGAGTTGTTGTAGAAGAGGTGATAGGAAGTGGAACAGGGGTTAGGGTCGCGAGTGAAGTAGTCGAGGGGGTCTTAGCAGAGAGGTTAGTGTAGGGATCCAGGGTCTCGAGAGAAAGGGGTTTGGGAGGAGTAACGGATGGTGAGAGAGACAATAGCGAGGGTAGGGTAGGGTCACAGGTAGTGGGAGATAAAATAGGTGGGTGAGAAAGAGAACGAATGTGATCCGCCTAGTCAAGTGAGTCAACTAGAACCGATGTGGGGGAAGAAACAACTAGATCTGGGGTAGGGTCAGGGGAATCCGGAAACAGTTTTGTCGAACTGAGTCTGTTTAAAAGTAACTTCTAGAATTCATCAAAAATCCCCACAACCTAGTGTTCATTAATTTTTAAAAACTTAAATGCACCAGAAGAGATGCTTTGAAAGAAATCAGGAAAAAAGTACTGCATCTTACCCAGGAAAGAAACGTTTTCTAGTGGTTGATTAGAATGATCCAAGTCAGTCCTGGTTGAATCTCCCTGATTCAGTGGGCACGCACATTGTAGATGACCAGTTTTCCAGCAATAATGGTAGTCGAAGGGTTCTCACCAGTAATCGAGGGGTTGGATGAAACAGTGATCCCCAAGACAAATATTAAGAGAATCTGGCAGTCCACTATCAAGGTCCATCTCGACCAGAACCTAGGCAACTCTCTTGTTAACCCATCTTAAGGAGCGTTCATAAAAAAACACAAACTTTCCAATCGAGTTGGCCACCGCTTCAAAGACTGTAAGAGACCACAATTCAAGTGGAAAATTCGGCATCAGCACCCAAAGGAACCTATTTCTGAAGGTTTCAGAAAGAGGATTGAACCTAGGATCCCATCTCTTGAGCATGAGAACTCCTTTGTCAAGGAGCCATGGGCGGCTAGTAATATTTAAAAGATCTTCTTCCGAGAGAAAATGGAAGATAAACCAGTGATTTGATAACAAGGGTTTCCAGAGATCTTGAATCCAGGACGTGACTTTAGCTTTCGACATCTTAACATAGAAGAACTTACCCACAAGAGCCCTTTGCGAGAGGCTAGCGACTCGGTCAATGGTAATATATTTACCCGGAATGCAGCAGGAGGATGGCTGCCTGAATTTCCAAGTCTTAAGTTTCCAGTTAGCATGAGCAAAGGCCCCTGAAGACCTATTATGACCAGGTCCTCCGAGAGAATGAACATAGCCAGAGGCGGGATGAGAAAAGAAGGGGTTAACCACACACGCGGGATATCGTGAAGTGTGAGAAGGAGAGGAAGGTGGATCCCAAGGGAGTGATCCATGTGCCTTCTCAGTAGTTTGACAGTCATTCACATGGGCGATGCCAGGTGACCTCTTTGTAGAAGGAGGGATCTGATCTAAGGGTTGATGCAGGCCTAGGGGGTATAAAGGAACCCTATGGACGGGACGTCTGAGGAGATGAAGTGAGGGGATGACGCAAAGAGTTGTACATAAAATTATAAGTGTCGTCAAAAACAAAAAGATTATCGTTGGCCCAAAGCTCGTCCTCATCAATCCATGACAGATCAACAGTACCATCCATAAAGAATAAAGAAACACGAGATAACAGGTGTCCACATCCGTAGGGAAAAGGTAGGGTTCCACCAGGGGAGGGTGTAGTAGGGAGTGATCGAAACGCCCAGAAGGAACCACAGTTCCACGTCTGCAATCTTCAGAGGAAAGCCCGTCCTCCAAGTCTAAAAGCTAACCGCAATAGGAAGGATGATTGGTGGCTTCTACTAGAAGACTGGGTGTGCCTACTAGAACAGTCTGATGGCGGTGCCCATCCTGAGGAAACCCTAAACCTACTCAGATCCATTTTATTGCAACAAGAACAAGATCGTGTATCCCATTTTGAAATTTTAGTTATATGTGTAGTTTTAATCCTGAATTCTAATTCTACTCTATATGCTCACAGAACCGGATTCAAATTATGGGAACAATATAAACAAGGCTTGCACGAATTCAGAACCTTTTAGATGACAAGTAAGGGTCTAAAATTATGCCATCATTCAGAAATTCTGACTAATGAGTCCGTAAAGGAACTCTTTCATTGAAACCAAACGCTTCCATATTTAATTACTAAACCAATTTGTGTTGTATTGACATAATTAGAGATTGGACCATTGGATTAGAATAATGAGTTTTACATGTATGGATTAGAACTGGAAATTTGATACATATAATAGGTCTTCTCACGCATTAATTATTAAAACAGTTTAGCATAAAATACAATTATAATTTAGAATTATGACCATAGGTTGTTAAGTCGTTGTTTTAAGTAAGTGATCGCAGGATTATAAAGTGGAGTATATTTTGTAAAATGAAATGTATTTAATTAAGTGGAGTATTTAATGGTATTTTAAAATATATTGTATTGTAATTTGCATAACATTTAAAATCTAATGTCTTTCCTTCCTATACTATAGGAATTAATATTTAAAGGAGATATGTAAGGAGGATTATTTATATGGTATGGATTAAAAGTGAAATTCTTATAAATTATTATGATATAGAAAATTAATAATGAATGTAATGGGAGTAACTTATGTTAAGTTATAATGTTAAAATGTATACTTATAGTAAATTAATAATGAATGTAATGGGAGTAACTTATGTTAAGTTATAATGTATACTTATTATATAGTTATGTGTTATAATATATTATTTATGATGATGTATTAATGATTTCCTCTGGTCCATAACGTGAGTATGTATTAAGGTTGAGGGAAAAAAAAGTATGGCATTTCATGGAGAATTTAGTGAAGCATTACAGATGGAATGGTCAATTCCTAAAACCTTAAAGAAATATAGGGGATTCTCAAGATTGATTTTCTACTACAATAATTTTGTCAAGAATTATGGTTGAATAACATCACATCTAATATAATTATTGAAAAACAATGACTTTTCTTAGGCTCGAGAAGCAACCTAAGCTTTCAAAAAACTTAACGAGGCCATGTGTAAACTTGGCCACACCTAACTTCACAAAAACCTTTATTATGGAGTGTGGTGCCTTAGGGCATGGCATTGGTACAATTTTAATGCAAGAAGGAAGCCCCTTGCCTTTGAAATCCACAAAATTAAAGGAAATAACTTACTCAAACCCCTTTATAAGAAGGAAATGATGGGCATATCGCATGCAGTTAAGCAATGGAATGCTTACCTAATAAGAAGGATATTCAAGGAAAAAATAAATAATGATTGTATGGAGTACAAGTTCTTAGAAAAATGACTATCTTCAAAAGAGAAATAAAAATGGGTCAAACATATTCTAAGTTATCTACAAAAAAAAGAAATAAAATGTCGTGGAAAATACACTTTCAAGGAAAGAAGAGGACACATAGGCCTTACTTTATGTTATATTGTTAGGGTCTCACCCTAACTCCCATAGTTAGTGGAATAGATTGTTACGTAACATATGGGGGCTATATTTATTAAATAAGGTCCCACAAGGTAGTAGAGCGTGAAATTCATAAAGGTAAGTAGCATCATTAAATAAGGTCCACTAGTTAGTGGTTTAAGCCTCATTAATTGAGGCCCACTAGGTGGTTAATGTTTGGTCAAATAGAAACTATATAAAGCAATAGAAGTTATTTATGTGGTTGTCAAGTGAATATTATTGCATTTGGAGATCTTCTCATGTTAGATTTTGCCCCCTCGGAGAGGAAAGTGAACATTGTATCCAATTCTAAATATCAACAAAGGTCTACTTACTACTATCAATTGCCAATTCAAGTTCTATTTATTTTATTTCCAAAACTATATTTCCTTCAATTTTTCCTTGGTTATTTACTTTATGTGTAACGTACCCAACCTCCAATTGAATAACATTACGAGCGGGATACACAATGAATCATAATATTTCCTACTTAATAATTTCATGTAGCTTACCAACTACATATCACACACAAATTTAATCATATGACTGATACCATGTTCTAAATGCATCTAGCAGCATAAAGAAAAACTAGGAATGTAATTGTTCAAGCAAAAACAAAATACCCAACATTCATATAAAACATTTACACATCAGAATAACATAAGAATGGAACATAAACACTTATTTGTTAATAATTAACCAACCGGATGCATACAAAGGATGAACCTCTCAGCGATAGGTGTCGTTGTTCATTTCCTCTCAACAATAGGACAACCCAAGCTGAGGCTATGAGTCCACAAGGAGATTTGGCCTTTCTATTTGTTCACTCTTCACACGCAGTAGCCCCAAAACCCAGGTTCCAAATCTGTTTCCCACAACTTGCACAACCCAAGTAATGGGATCCCCCTTCACTCCACACAGTCCCTCATGCCTTCCCACTTCCCTTTAGGGCTCCAGTGCATCCGGTTGACCAGAAATCCTCCCATCTACTCTTAGAATGCTCACAATAGCCTTCACAAGGCTCTTGAGCCATTTTCTCAACAAAAAAATGCTCTACATGATCACAACCCAATTTACAAGTACGCAAGCCTCTCTCTTAGCATAAAACATAGCCAAACAATGGTTTCCTTCAAGCACAACATGGCTAGTGTTGTTTCCATCACTCATCTCCCCCCTTGTTGTCCAAAAATTGCATCTAAAATGTGTTCCTCTTTTGCATACGAATTTCCTTCCTTGTTCCTTGTTTTCTTGACTCTCACTCTTCCCAAAGATTATTGTACTTCATCCCATGCTCCCTAATAACTATGGGATGTGACTCCTCACACCCACCCCCTTACATGAGTTTAATGATTAGTTTTGAGAACATTCAACAACAAATAGAAGGATTATACACAATGGTAATAATTTAAGGAATGTGGGTTGGATTAATAACCATAAATAATTCCCCCTTGGACCATTATCACTTATGAAATCATATCCCCCCATCATTCTTCATCCCTTTTGTATCGCATCCATCGATTGTTACCTTTGTTAATTATTTTAATGCACATATGATCCAGATTATTTTCGGCATGAAATGAGAGCGAAGACATAACACAAAAATATAAAGAGATATTGCAAGAGAGATAATAATATAACAGACATATATCAGATATATAACAAGAGGCACATATATACAATAATACACATTTTATATTAATGAGCGAAATGTACAAAACTGTGGAAATATAGAGTGAAAGACTCGCTAGAATGGTGGCAACTTATCTCTAAGAAGAGATGTGACGGCTAATCACATTTTCCAGAAGATGATTGTTACAATGAGGCTCCAAATTCCTTTTTAACATAAAGAAAATCCAAAACCCTAACCTCGGAAGATGAAAATCCAACAGTTTTGTGGACCCTGTTTTGGGTAGTTTGGTGTATCAACTTCTTGGGGGCGTAACTTTGGCATACGATATATGTTTGGGGTGCACGATAGCTCCTTGGAAAGGTATTGGCGAGGAGCTTCATTTTGGTAGATCAATCAAAGCCTTTGGCTCTCATTGAGGTGTCTGATCGCGAAAAAACGTCGTTTAGGCCCTTAAAATGGCCCCATAAGTTTAGGAACCGAAAAACTACTAAAAATAGTAAATTGACAACAAATTTTTGTTAGCCAGTTGGAATAGGTGGATGGCCATCGATATCCACCTAGATCAATCCTCCCTTCTTAAGAAGAAATGGTCTCCATTGCATTGAGTTTCTGAGGGAGAGGGGAAAACGTTTGTTAAATCTGAATCTTGGTGAATTGCTTGACTTGCTAGAGAAGTTGTGTTGCTTGGTTTGTGGGAGGTTGTCAAGAACCTGATGAGTGACTGTGTATAGAAGGAATCTTTTTTCTTTGCTTCACTATTTTCGACCTACTTCTGCTGGATAGAAGGTTCTTAGACTGAGGCTGCATTGGTTGCAGTGTCCTTATGTTCACCTTTTGAACAGATTGTGAAGAAGATTAATTTTGTAGTATGAGATACTACCTTGCAGCACTATTTAGGTGGGACAGTAGTTGGAACTACCTCTGGTATCCTATAGAGATGA
>SNQJ01S0178538.1:20123-39784 GCA_010110895.2 Picea sitchensis | reverse complement strand
TTGCTTAAATTTTATGTCAATATGATTTTAGGTCCTCAATATCTTCCACTGTTAACCCTTGTTCCTCAAGGGACACCCACATGGAAGCTCCTCTATTAGCTCTTATTCCTTGTTACACATCCACATGGTGGTTTGGAAGGAGGTTGAAATCTTCCAAGATTGTAAAATTATTTATTTTCAATTAATTAAACACCTCATTCATCACATAGGTCTTCAATATCTTCCACTGTTGACGCTTGTTCCTCAAGGGACACCCACATGGAAGCTCCTCCATTAGCTCTTATTCCTTGTTACACATCCACATGGTGGTTTGGAAGGAGGTTGAAATCTTCCAAGATTGTAAAATTATTTATTTTCGATTAATTAAACACCTCATTCATCACATAGGTCTTCAATATCTTCCACTATTAACCCTTGTTCCTCAAGGGACATCCACATGAAAGCTCCTCTATTATCTCTTATTCTTTGTTACACATCCACATGGTGGTTTAGAAGGAGGTTGAAATCTTCCAAGATTGTAAAATTATTTATTTTCATTTAATTAAACACCTCATTTATCACATAGGTTTTCAATATCTTCCACTTAACCCTTGTTCCTCAAGAGACACCCACATGAAAGCTCCTCTATTAGTTCTTATTCCTTGTTACACATCCACATGGTGGTTTGGAAGGAGGTTGAAATCTTCCAAGATTGTAAAATTATTTACTTTGGATTAATTAAACACCTCATTTATCACATAGACAATCAACTTTTTACAATACTTTTTAAATATTTTGATAATTTATTAAAATGAGAACATCCCATATTGCTGCCACAATACTTTTTAAATATTTTGATAATTTATTAAAATGAGATCACAAATTGCTTCCTCATTTGGAATTTAATGATACGTTTTGGAGGAAAGGCCAGTGGATTTCCTGGGAGTCACTTGTGACTTTGGAGCAGACTAGTATTAAATATGGACAGTTTGCAGGCATGAATAAAATTGGATTGTGATGAGAGAATGCACTAGCCTCTATTTCTCCATAATCATCACAAATTTTGGCTTATTTTTCACTGGCAGGTTTCGAACCCGTGCCCTCGTGCAACTGGTGAAGGGAAATACGAAGAACTGGACTGCTTTACACAGGGAGCTTCTTTTGTAATGACGGGAATGAATAGATGGCTCATAAGACTCTCGATGGCCATTTACCATAACAAGCTACAGATAGCTATCGAATCCAAGATCTTCTCCAATGCAACTACGCAAAGAGCACTTGTTTCACAGAGTCCCTACCTCCCTTCAGTTAGTTCAGCAGTACTGGAGCCAATAAAATATCAGTATTTTTTTTTTAAATAGGAGACATTGATTAGACCCACTTCCTTTTCAGATATTAAATCAATAGTTTGCAGAGACCTAGATTCACAAATATCGAGATTTCTAAATTCATTTTTTATAATTTCAAAAAGTATTTGAGAATATTAGACTGATGATAAATCAAATGGTAAATAACATGCACTCAGCAGTAGAGCATTTAATGCTTTATATTCTAATATATATATAATTTTAACTGTACATATCCTAATATAAAGCATTAAATGTTCTACTGAAATACATATTGATAACAAAACCAAAATTTAGAATATTTTAATAGCAACAATATACACCAGAAAACAGAACATTTAATGCTTTATATATTAAAATATATATTGTAAGTTCCAACAATATATATTCCAACACAGAAAACATTTAATGCTCTATGTAATAGCTGTAAGCAGGTATAGCTACATTAGCTACATCCTCTCACTTGACCGCTGTCAGTGGGCGTCCTTTGGTCTTGCTCGGCCCAAGCCATGCTTTCTTCCCAAGCCATCAAGTTTGATATGAAATTCAAATTTAACTCAGTTGAATCATATATTCTAAGCAGTACATCATTCATAAATTGGTACTTTTCCAGGGATATTTTTTTATTATATTTGTCCAAAATTTGACAAGAAGTTGTTGGATTTGCAAATTTGAGTGGTTATTTCTGTATAATTTGGGTGCCTCATGGGTTTTTCAACACATTGATTTCATTTATGCATTCAAAAATGCAATTTAAACAACAAAATGATTTTGTGCAGATTTAAGTAGCCATTAGAGCGAAAAAGACCAAAACCTAGAACAGCTAGACAACGCTGAAAAGTCACGTGGCGTTCACTCTCCCCTATGGCCAGTGGGCCTGGAATTTGACGCTCGTAGGAAATTTTTCCCTCCAAACACGTTTTTGATAGGTGGATACAAAATCCACACTTCAACCCTTTTCCACATTAAAAAACTAAGCATGTTTAATAGACGTTCGTCTACTAACCTATGGAGTGGCTCACCAAACATGGGTTTCACATCAGTGATCAAATTTGAAGAGCTCATCTTCATTTCAAGTTGAAGGGTATATTTTCATCCAACCACTCCATGATGAAAAGTTGCAAAAATACTTGTACTTCAATTGACAATGGACAAGTGTAAACTAAGTATACATTTAAAACTGAAAAAATTCTAGATAAAATATTGTGCTTCTACTTTTTAACAATGTTAAAAGTTAACAAACCATCAAATAGATAAGTTATAATTTCAATAAACAAAATAATACAATCATACTTTGTAATTTTAAACATAACATTCTTATGGGTTATATGTATATTATAAATAAAAATAAAAAGTCATAAACACTAAACCATACTTATTTTCTTTATAGGAGTTTAGAGCGTTCCAAATGACAATGTAAAGCTTTAGACACAATGTCAAAATCTAAGCTTTTTGTAGACACCCATATAAGATAGGATTTGTTCTATGTATCAATATGATAAGTGATCATTACAACTTAGATTCATATCTCAAACATATCAGAATCATGCTTGACCACGGGAGTCATGTTTGTTGTAAATCTCATTAGGTAAAAAGAAATTGTCTTAGACCTTGAGGCCTTTGTTGAATGGGTAATTCTATCAAAACACTATAAAGCCATGAAGAGAGCCTACTTGTTCTATAAGGCTTTAGGAACACACAAATATAGCATGATTGCACCCGTTGCTTATTATGTAGGATAAAACGTCTATAATTTGGATATCCTAAAGTTGATACAAACACAAAATTAAAGGAAATTTCTCATCAAGACCACCAAGTGTGTGATTCTTATTGAGGACATTGATTGCTCTCTCTATTTATTAAACCATGCAAAAAATGTGTGACAAAGTGGATGTTAGAGCATAATTCCTATTGCATAGATCTAAGGATAACATGAATTATGTTACTTTCTCCATATCTTAATTAATAATCTCACCCAGGCATAAAAAATGTTGCTCCGAGCATTAAGGTTGTAAAATGATACTTCTCATTATTCATGGACTTGCGATGAGGTAGAGGGAAAGAGATCTAAGGAACATTCTCAAATATTTGACACTTAAAGTATCTTCACACTAATGTCAATGTTTCTATAAATAAGAAGTGTTGTAGATAAAGATACATAAACTTATGGAATGGGGAATTAATGATGTAGAAAATTGAGTGAATAGAATCACAATTCTCATTGTTGTAATCCCAATTTTAGGTTTTGTGATGTTGATAAGGTCTATTTTGCATAGGCTCATACATAAACTTAATTGAGAACATACAAGTTATCGTTGATCTTAATGTAGTTGTTTTATCCCAAACAAAATCATTAACATAATTTTGTGTGAAACAAAGAAACATTGTGTTATCTTTATAATGAGTTTGAAAAAAACCTATACAAGATTAATGAATCGTTGAGATATCTACACGTAAATATTAATTATGTGTATTTTTCTCTAAGTATCTATTGCAATAACAAGGATGTCGTGAACAATATACTAAGTGGTCAAGAGGCCAATGAATTTTCTAAAATAATTATAAAATATTAGATACCAATGCTATAACTATGTTAGGTTTGTCAACATGTTAGATGTTTTTAGACAGATAGATTATGTGAACATGAAGAAAGAGATATGACCTCATTTCCTTGGGTTAAGTCAATGTCTATTGTGTTCTCCTAAAAAATGGCATTGAACCACATATTTGTAGTAAATCTTGCTAATGAGTTTTCAATGCCATTGCAATTTACATTCATAGCCCATGACTAATTGTTTTGTTTTTTTGCAAATCCAAGAGAGGAGGAAAAGATAACAAAGGAAAGGACATTATTTTGAGTGTGAGATCTGAACACATTAAGTATGGACATTAAATGTCATGCCAATTACCATATCGAAAAGGATAAAAAAATGCACATAACACATGAATTAAAGTGGGGATCCACAAAGATAAGGTGTCCAAGCTTCTCCTGGAAGCTTATAATAAGTGACACTCAAGATGTTGGACATGAAAATACGATGATATGATTATACATGAACTTTGTGATGGATTTTATGTTGTGGAAGGGTACACCATATCAA
Source organism: Picea sitchensis (assembly GCA_010110895.2). Lineage (NCBI taxonomy): Eukaryota > Viridiplantae > Streptophyta > Pinopsida > Pinales > Pinaceae > Picea > Picea sitchensis. The sequence continues at coordinate 35,358 of SNQJ01S0178538.1, read as the reverse complement.
GGGATCGATGAGAGCCAACAAGAATATAGATTATTGTAGTCTTTAGATGCCAAAGGCAAGTAATGGGTGTTGAATCGTGAATCTTTCTCATGATTCACATCCATCCTCATATAATACGAAAGGTATAATGCTTATTGAGCACCCAAGAGTTGGAAATGAGAATGATGGGTTGTTGAAAATGTGACCCTTTTTTTGAAATTTTATGATATTTGTTGTCTTTCATAAATGACAAGTGATTTCAAAAATTCACATTTTTTAAGAGTGATTTTTGAATTACCCTTCTAGAATGGGTTTGAATCCTTTGGAAGGGCTATGGAGGATTCAATTTTGATTGTTGGTTCAGATTTGAAAAATTAGTGATGAAGATTTGTGGTGATATTTATTATTCATTTTAATTGTTAGTTTGGTAGGAATTAAATTAGTTAAATATCTTACCATATTACATATAATGAATTAATATAGAGTATTAAATGAACCACTAAACGAAATTCACTATTATCTTAGACTCCCAGTTCCCAATTCCACATACATTGTAATTTACTCAAACAAGAGGCATGGGATAGATGTAGAATTTGGTCTGAGCACAACACTATCATTGGATTTCATTTTGCAATGAATCTCGTTCAGGTGGAGGGAAATGCTCCAACTATGCTTCTATTTCACTACCAAAACGGATCGTGATTCTTCCTTTGAAGTTCCAAAAGCAAAAGCAAGGTGTAATGTCCATGTCTTGAAGTAGGTATTGGGCACCCCTACACCACTGCTTCAATGAGATGGACGAGTTTCAAGAGCAAGGTGTAACATCCATGTCTTGAAGTAATCATTAGGCACCCCTGCACCATTGCTTCAATGGGATGGACAAGTGTGCGATGGATACAGAGGATGGATTTTCATGTTTGTCGGCACTATCCTTGGTCAACCTTGGCAGTATGGGGTGTGCGAGCATGAAAGATGGAGAGGAGAACCACTTGGCGAGACGAAGTGCATCGGAGTTGCAACCAAGGGAGTTAGTTGTAACCAAGATTGGAAACAAGTTAAAAGAATACGACCAAGAGTGATCAAGGAATTTGGGCAGTTGTACGGTTGCCCAAGTTAAGGGGTGCAGGTCCATCTTTTTCCCCTCTTCGTGGAACAATTGCAACAGATGGACCAAGTCTTTGGTTTGGGTTCACTTAGACATCAAGAATGACGTGTAGAGGACCTTGAGTTGCAGAGTTGGTTAGAGGCTTTGGTAAGTATAAAATAAGGCACGGGCCAAGTATGAAAACAATCCAAGAGAAATATCCAAGCTTAGAGCTAAGGGATAACAGATCTGCAGTTGAAGAGTTTTTGTGGCAACTAAGAAAAGGAAAGATTGAGACCTCCAGGAGGCAAGCTCGCGGGGTGCTTCCAGGTTGTAGGCAACAAGGAGAATTTTGGACTGTTGTGCCCTAGTTAACTATTGTAAGAGGAGCTATGGCGGTTGTCGAGCTCCCCCTTTTTTACTCTATGATATTCTCTTCATAAAAAATTGAGGAACCTAACTTAGGTGTCAACTTACTTGTGTTGTGTTTCTTACTTGCGATGTTCATGGTTTTATGCATTTTGGCTAAGTATTGAAAACACTTGTGTCATAATTGTAAATGTTTGTGGTTGGATCAACACTTGTAGTCTAAAATGGAGATACATGCCACCTTTAAAAAAGGAGTCATAGTCTTTTTTCTAGTAGCCGCAAGAAGGCTAAGCCCCTACGACAACCGTAATGAAGTGTCGAACGATCACCAAGGTGTCGGGATAGAATAGCTCAGGCAAGGGTGAAACATTGGGATTATGACACAAGGTCTCTTGAGTCCCATCTGTTAATGGTTAAATAAATATGGTGTGTATGTTTTGTATGTTTTGAGAAAAGTATTTCATTTCCCATTTGTAGACAAGTTTTCAAATCTTGCATCTCCCCGATAATAGGTTAAACTGCAACTTTGATTAAGAAAGATGGGGGCCATCGGTGGTTTCATGATTCCATCGTTAATGGTTAAATAAATATGGTGTGTATGTTTTGTATGTTTTGAGAAAAGTATTTCATTTCCCATTTGTAGACAAGTTTTCAAATCTTGCATCTCCCCGATAATAGGTTAAACTGCAACTTTGATTAAGAAAGATGGGGGCCATCGGTGGTTTCATGATTCCATCAATGCACTGGAGAGTGAACGTGTGGCTCATTGGAACAGGTTAATCCTACTTCAAAGTAGCTCCATTGTTCCATTATTTTTAAAGGCATCCCTAATATGATAAAGGGGTTGGTCATCGAAAAAGGGTCAACAACTCCAATAACTCGCTATCAGGTAGGTCATGAACTGGCTTATAGAGCCTCTTTAAATATCTCATCTTTTGAAACTCTCTATTGATTCAGAAGCTCGCTAGATGGGGGACCCCTAGAGACCTTATAAAGTCTTATTGAAGTAGGCTTGGAATACCACTACTTGGGACTCTGTTGGGCTTAAGAGCCTTCCCTCGCTATGGGAATTTGGTGCCCAAGTCATATAGTTCACTGCCCTTAGGTTCAAATACCTGCCACAATTATGGGAGAAAGGAGGTCAAGGAATTAGAATACTCAACTTCGGGAAGAGGACTCAATCAATTTTTGTTGGAGTCATTCACCTCTTAAACCTCTTACAGTCATGAATATGTTTGTTATTAGTATTGTATAGGCCTCTCCTTAAGTCGCGAGCTCTAAAAGGCCATTTTCCCCTCATTTGAACAACTGCAACTTATTTTTATAGTTTTTTTTTCCATTAAGAGGCCTCTGCTATAAATTTCTCATCACTATTAACCGACGAAATTTCTCATCACTATAAATTTATGACGGTGAAATTTGTATATAACAACACAAAAAAATTTGACACTCATGACTATGAAAAAAACATAAAATGGCAGGCATGAAAAACAAATGGTCATCATCAAATTTTCACTTGATACGCAAGGTAAATTTGAAATTTTGGGCATGCTGGTGGGGATCAGTGTACTATAAAACAATTTTAAATATTAAATTAAAATAGAATATAGATATTATTAACAAAAACTTGATTTTTTTAATAAATAGAACAAATATTTAGATAAATTTTCCATGAAATTTTGAATTATAAAAACAAAATATTAAAATAAATTACTTGTTTTTTATTCTAAATCAAAATTAATTTCAATAAATAATAATATAATAATCATTATTATTAATATAAAACCAAATCATATATCCTTATGCGAACTTACTAAAATGATGAAATTAAATAGTATTAACCTTAACATGTTTTACAAACTCTGTTAATATTATGTTTATGGTGTAGAGATCAAATTTTTAAGATGTGTCATCGTATTTTGTAAAATTTTGGTGAAACCCAATCCAAACCCATAACTAAAAGTTATGGGAAACCGATTGTAAATATACATTTCTGTTATTACCAGACATACAAATAAATGAACCCTCAATTTGAGGGTTAGGGGAACTTGCCATAGACAAGAAAAAAATAAAATTACACCATACATTTATATGCATATTGAGTAGAAAAACTTTAACCCCTTACAACCTCATCATGTATAAACAATCATTATGATGAGTATTGACATTAATTATTTACTAAATTTTTTATTTTTTTAAATAATAAAAATGTTATCTTTCAATGTATTAAAAATTGGTTGCATTCATGTTATATAACAAATTAGTAGAAAGTAATGAATATCAAGTCTAAAACCAGTTCTTCAAAGAGAGTCAAAATTTCAAAATTGTTGTCTAGCAATTGAGTTGTCTGTTAATGTTATGTTTATGGTGTATAGATCAAATTTTTAAGATGTGTCATCGTATTTTGTAAAATTTTGATGAAATCCAATCCAAACTCATAACTAAAAGTTCAAGAAAATCGATTGTAAATATCGTGTTCTATTATTGCTAGATATACAAATAAATGAACCCTCAATCTGAGGCTTAGGAAAACTTGCCATAGACCAAAAAAACAAAATTTACACCATACATTTATATGCATATTGAGTAGAAAAACTTGAAACCCCTAGAACCTCATCATGTATAAACAACCATTATGGTGAGTATTGACATTAATTATTTACTAAAATTTTGATTTTGTTTACATAATAAAAAGATTATCTTTCAATGTATTAAAAATTGGTTGCATTCATGTTATATAACAAATTAGTAAAAAGTAATGAATCTAAGTCTAAAACCTGGTGAAATTTCTCATAACTATTAATTTCTCATCACTTTAACTGGCTTGGGAGAACTTGTCATAAACCAAAAAACAAATTTACTCCATACATGTATATGCATATTGAGTAGAAAAAATTTAACCCCCTACAACCTCATCATGTATAAATAACCATTATGATGAGTATTCACATTAATTATTTACTAATTTTTTTTTATTATTATTTTTTTTTAAATAATAAAAAAGTTATCTTTTAATGTATTAAAAATTGGTTGCATTCATGTTATATAACAAATTAGTAGAAAGTAATGAATATCAAGTATAAAATCGGTTCTTCAAAAAGAGTCAAAATTTCAAAATTGTTGTCTAGCAATTGAGTTGTTTGTTAATGTTATCTTTATGGTGTATAGATCAAAGTTTTAAGACGTGTCATCGTATTTTGTAATTTTTTTGTGAAATCCAATCCAAACCCATAACTGAAAGTTCAAGAAAATCGATTGTAAATATATTGTTCTATTATTGTCAAATATACAAATAAATGAACCCTCAATCTGAGGCTTAGAGGAACTTGTGATAGACCAAAAAAATAAATTTACACCATACATTTATATGCATATTGAGTAGAAAAAATTTAACCCCCTACAACCTCATCATGTATAAACAACCATTATGATGAGTATTGACATTAATTATTTACTAAAATTTTTATTTTTTTTAAATAATAAAAATGCTATCTTTCAATGTATTAAAAATTGGTTGCATTCATGTTATATAACAAATTAGTAGAAAGTAATGAATATCAAGTCTAAAACTAGTTCTTCAAAGAGAGTCAAAATTTCAAAATTGTTGTCTAACAATTCAGTTATTTTTATAGTTTTTTTTTTTTTTTCAATAAGAGACCTCTACTATAAATTTCTCATCACTATTAAGTGGTGAAATTTCTCATCACTTTAAATTAACTGGCTTAGGGGAACTTCCCATAGACCAAAACAATAAATTTACTCCATACATTTATATGCATATTGAGTAGAAAAACTTTAACTCCCTACAACCTCATCATGTATAAACAACCATTATGATGAGTAATTGGGTTAGAGGAACTTGTCATAGACCAAAAAAATAAATTTACTCCATATATTTATATGCATATTGAGTAGAAAAACTTTAACCCCCTACAACCTCATCATTTATAAACAACCATTATGATGAGTATTGTAATTGATTATTTACTAAAATTTTGATTTTTTTTAAAATAATAAAAAGGTTATCTTTCAATGTATTAAAAATTGGTTGCATTCATGTTATATAACAAATTAGTAGAAAGTAATGAATATCAAGTCTAAAACTAGTTCTTCAAAGAGAATCAAAATTTCAAAATTGTTGTCTAGTAATTGAGTTGTCTATTAATGTTATGTTTATGGTTTATAGACCAGAGTTTTAAGATGTGTCATCGTATTTTGTAAAATTTTGGTGAAATCCAAGCCAAACCCATAACTGAAAGTTCAAGAAGACTGATTGTAAATATATTGTTTTATTATTGTCAGATATACAAATAAATTAACTCTCAATCTGAAGCTTAGGAGAACTTGCCACAGACCAAAAAAATAAATTTACACCATACATTTATATGTATATTGAGTAGAAAAACTTTAACCCCCTACAACCTCATCATGTATAAACAACCATTATGATGAGTATTGACATTAATTATTTACTAAAATTTTGATTTTTTTTTAAATAATAAAAAGATTATCTTTCAATGTATTAAAAATTGGTTGCATTCATGTTATATAACAAATTAGTAGAAAGTAATGAATATCAAATCTAAAATCATTTCCCCCGGATGGGGTGTTATGCGGTCAGCTGGGACACATGGAGGCGCAGCCTGGGCACGTGGAGGAGCCAACAGGGCACGCCATTAATAACAGCCACCCTCCCAGCTGCGAGCAGTTAAGTCGAGCCCCTGCCTCCGTAAACATTAAGTCCTGATGGAGCCACTCGCGCGTGGATGGGGAACGGAAGGCCAGAGCATTCAATTCATGGCGCTAATGTATATTGCAGTCCCGGGCACTGTTCATTGTTACCACCAGGGAAGCTGACCTCCCACCCTGCTCTCGACTCTGCCCCAGCTAGTTCAGCATCACCGAGCCGGCAGTCTGACCCTCCTGTTCATCATGCCACGAATTCGAGGTCGGCCTCGCCGAGGCACCGGCTGGCGTGCACCAGAAACCCGCAGAAAGCGCCACTAGAGGTTTGTTCGGGCCTTCCAAGCAGCCAAGAAAAACCGCAGAGGAGGCGCCACCTTTGCACCCTCGTCGCCTCGAACTTTTATGGAGGAGGACCTGTCCATGATACCTGTCGTTACTACGACGCGCTCCGTGACTTCGACAAATGCTTCCAATCCGGATAATCTTCCACAGCCTGACACCACTCCTAGCGAATTTTACGCGGCCTGCGTAGTGGAGGAGGAGCCACCAGACCTCAGCGCAAGGGAGCACGAGCACGGACCGCCACCAGAATGCACGACAAGGGAACCGGAGCTGAATAATGAAGGAGCAGACCCAGAACGAAATTCGCCACCCCCGCTGTCGATGCTGCATCACGACCACCTCCAACTGATCTTCGACCTACGCAGCTTGGTGGATGATCAGGCCTTCTTAACTGTGAGCATTAGCCAGCGTCTAGACATGCTATTTGCTGCATACTCCAAAGCTTCTCCACGACGTCAGTGTCCTACCTGCGCGCAACCCTTCACTCTTCCCGGCAATGGCGGCACTCCCACGGACTAGGTTCTGGTTTCTTTTGATTTCTCATGTTTTTTATGTTGCTATGTATTAGAGCTATGGCTCCCCCGACTAGTTACAGTTCAAAATTTCTAGCGTGGTTGCAATTAGTGAACAAAACCCCTGGTTTCCCTCGGGCAGGGTGGCGTAATTCTACGTCTAATTTTGCTATTACAGTAGACAGGCCAGCTGTCCTGGTTTCCTCTGTTGGCAGGACAGCTGGACCATGCTTGCCAGTTGTATGCCTATTTTGTTAGCTTAACAAAAAGGTTCCACTTTTACTTAAAAAAAAAAAAAATCTAAAATCATTTCTTCAAAGAGAGTCAAAATTTCAAAATTGTTGTCTAACAATTGTCAAAATTTCAAAACAGTCTCCTCATCTTTCACCACAAATTGCACAGATCCAATAGAAACATTCAAAGGGGTAACCAAGGAGTATGAGGATTCAACATGAAGGCGCAAGCTCCTAATTGCCAAAGACCAATTCATAAAGCATATTACGATTTTCTTCTAGCTTCTCAATTTTATTTCCTTAACAAGCCAAGGTCTCTAAAAGCTATGTATCCCTTTCCCTCTGAGCTTCAATTTGGTTGGACATTCAACTACTAAAGTGAAAAAGAGCTTCCTTAATATCAATTACATGTCATTCACATCTGTGTTGATCTCTTCGCAATTCTGATTTCTCACATAGAACACAACGATCATAATGGCAATACCCACCATTCATTTCCAACACTAATAATTAAATCTATAAAGCCAAACTAAACTAAATCCTTCTAACTCAAATGAAACAACCATAATACAACATACATAGATAACACAAACATATATAACTAAACCAAACATCATCAGAGATAACAAACCATGTAAAAAAACAAATCCAACCCACTCTCCAAAGTTTCTAATGTTAACCAAGAAATTCTCTAAAAGTCACCACCCTGTCATTATTCACAAATCCCCTACAAATAACCAATATCAAACAAATATTATTTTTTTAATACCACCTTCAACCATCCATTCCATTGCCACAAGTTTGATAACCTTAACCTCAAACGTGATTAATTGTGATAATACTAAAGACTTTCAGAACTTTAATACCCATCCCTTCTACTTAAATTTACATCACCACTTGTCTTCAAATTATGTTTCCATTAGACTTATGATGCATACTATACTACTCAACAATTCATGGGAAGTGGGATATGATTGGAACCCTCCATTTATGCTTATCAATGTAATTTCTTTGGAGATTAATCTAATAATGTGTTAAATACCCTCATAACCTCTAATCATTCTTCAAAACTCTTTGCCAAACCGGATGGATGTTTTGTGGATTCAACAATTTGACATGTGTAGAATTATGATTGTAAAAACAAAAAACACATATTAAATAATAATAATTTTGTTGAAACATATATATATATATTGAAAGTGTAGGAAGTGGGATTATTATGTGGTTGTTTTTTAAAGAGGACGTAACCATAGAGTAGGACATGGACCACCATTATAAGAAGCATTATGAGATATTTTATATGTAATTGGAGTTGGTGAAATTGATTTATAGGATTTGACCTTTGTTATGGTGTCAGTTATATATATATAAAATTTTGTTGAGTAATTTTTTTTTTGTAGTTGGAGTGGGTGAAATTGTGTAATAGGATTTGATGGTTGTGATAGTGGTGTGGGTAATTTATTTTGGAGGTTGGAATATTGATTGAGATGTGGATGATGATGATAAAGTATGAGTTTAAAAAAAAATGTAATAAAAGGTGTATGATGATTTGGGTAAAATGAGATGTGATAAATAAATAAGTTTATTTTTTATTAATTTTAATTTATTTATATTAAGTGTATGATGGTGTGGTGATAAATAAATAATTTTTATTTTTTATTAATTTATTTATATTAATTTTAAGTTAATTTATTTACATTAAAATTGATTATGTAATGAACGGATTTGTTTTATATTTAAATAATAATTTTATTTTGAAATTATTATTTGACTTGATAATGATTGTAAAAATATTATTTATTAATATATTGGGTATTATTTAATTTTAAATTTTTTGTTAATTGTTTTTTTTAAATATATTTATTAATTTATCATTTTTTTCTGTAAAACTTCACTTGTTTGTATATAATATGTATAGATTGGTAATATTTGTCAAATTGTATGGTTTTAATGGAATATTGGCTATATATTTATATGTATAATTTGTTTTGAATCAAAATAGTCACATAGAATACTATATTTAAATTAAAGCTTTCTCTCTCTCTCTCTCTCTCTCTCTCTCTCTCTCTCTATATATATATATATATATTCAAGTCAATCTAACCCAAGTGGTTGCGAGGAAAAATGTTATCCTCCACACTTGGGTTCAAATTCCATGTCATGACATGATACTCTTTGTGAGCCATGTGTTAAATATCATGATTGTTGTTAGGAAATAAAACCGCGAGAGATAAAATAACAAGAACATAGCAACATGCACACATGAATCACACAAGATTTATCCTAGAAAACCCTTACGGAAAACCAAGCAATAATAGATCTATTATTTCCCTTAATGAAACCTAGCCAAGTTGACCAACCTCTTAGCCCTGAGCCAAGTGAGCCTTCACTGCTAAACTCTTAGTGCGTTACAATGGAGTATCACAAGCCTTTTAAAGGTTTTCATTACATGTAATCCATGGGCTATAAAACCATGGGCTACCAAAACCATGTGCTCAAAACCACCACTGTTAGCCTAACAACTTTGACTCTTTCACCAAGTCAAGTTTAACCTAACATCCCCCCTTTAAATCTAACTTTGGGTTTCCCATGACCAATTTCATCCAAACCTCCCTCAAAGTCGGGGTATCTGACAATCCTGCATGCTCCCCCTATCACCTAGGTCTACGTCTAAACTTTTTCGATGAAATTTCAAACCTGGGATACACATGCCTGACAAGGTCTTGCAGTCATATGCCCATTTACATTCAACTCCATTAAGATTTTAATTATTATTTTTTCATTGTTGTTATCCCAACACTTGTGTCGCCATCCTCTCGCTTTGCCATTTATTTGACCTCTAGCTTTTGATGCTTGTTTTTTGGTGGATCTACAACTAGAAAAAAAAATCCAACCACGCTTGACACATGACATATCCATCAGAAAAACCATCCAATAACAGATCTATTATTTCCCTTAGCCAAACCCGGCCAAGCCGACCAACCTCTTGGCCCCAGGCCAAGTGAGTCTTCACCGCTCAACTCTCAACACATTACAATGGAGTATCACCATCCTTTTAAAGGCTTACATTACATGTAATCCACGATCTCTGAAACCGTGGGCTACCGAAACCATGTATTTGAAACCACCATTGTTGACCTAACAACTTTGACCCTTACACCGAATCAAGTTTAACCTAACAATAATCACCATGATATATATATATATAAGCGGGTCTAACCCAAGTGGTTGGGAGGAAAAATGTTATCCTCCCCACGTGGGTTCAAATTCCATGTCATGGCATGATACTCTTCATGAACCATATGCTAAATATCATAATCACCATGAGAATTTTTTTTAAGTTTTAAGCTTTTGTGGAATTTGGTTTACCATGGGTATTGTTATCACTCCAAGAGTCACTCAAGGTTGTAGGTTGAGTAAGCTTGGTAACTTAATCAAATGTTCAATAAAATGTATAAAAATGGATAAAAAATGAATAACTCATTCAATAACTCCCTCACTCAAGACATTTGAAAATATTCAGACAAGATAAGGCTCTCAAAAGGTATTGCTAAGATGGTTTTTAAAATCATATAGATGGAGAATACTCACTATATCAACAACATCACATACATTAAAAACATATATGAAAGGTTGAGTATAACAAGTAAAGAATACGTGTGATTCTAGTTTACTAATGCAAAGATAAGATGACAGTTATCAGTCATTAAGTAAACAAATAAAAATGAACATGACATTCAACTCAAAGGTACATAATAGAAAGAAAGATGAAGGTTTCAACAATAACCAGTGAAAGAAACTTATCATTGCAGTATATATATCAAAGTCTTTACAATAAAAAGAGTCTCAAAAGCTCTCCAAATTCGAACCCCTAGCTCCTCCCTTTGGTCCTCTTTATATAGATATTACATGCTCATATAGATCCAAAATAGATGGATCTCATAACCTCTTCACCTATCTTTAGTTTGTTGAATATATCTAACTCAAATCCGAATTTGTGAGGTGGCTGGAAAATACAAACTGTGAAATTTCTGAAAAATGATGCTCAAAGATTCACCTATATCTGTCGAATCCAAACAGTTGTTGGTAAACTGAGAGAGATTTTTGAAGAGGATCTTGGGCTTGTGAAAAAACTCTCTCACTTTCCAAAAATACCTTTCAATATCATTATAATATATCTCCAAAAAATATGTCTAAAAAAGGAAAACACAAATTTCCAAAATCTAGTCATATTCCTACAATCTAGGATTTGATCCCTAGAATGTTTCCATTGAGGAAACAAAGTGCCACCTGCATGATTTGATGGGGAATGATATTATATTCAAATATATGTGGCCACCTTGACCCAAAAATCCTCTTTCCAAGTCAAATTTTGACCAAATTGCATCCATGTTGAAAGTTTGAAGAGTTGGTAGTGCAATACACAGGAAAAACACAGTTTGTGCTACAAACTCCTGTAGGCGACTGCTTTCAACAATTTTGTCCAAAATTATTTGAAACCTGAAATGAATGTTGGAAAAGGTTGTTTTAAGACCTGAACTTTGACTTCATAACATATTAAATGTTGCAATATATCAGACTTAATCATTTAAACTTCCCCATACTTCATTTTACAAAAAAAGTTTATGCCAAAATGTAATACTCCAAGTGCTTTAGACAAACACTTGATGCCTCTGGAATTGTTGCTTGGAAGATGAATACCCTGCACCCTGAAGAGAACCATTTCCATACTGTCACTGTAAACATATCCCTCTTTGACAAATTCCATTAATAAACTCTAAAAACAGAGTATGCTTGTGATATGCATTTCTTATGTATTTAGCACTTGCTAGGGTTTTTTATCTTCAACACAAACTGATAAAAAGGTTCCTCTATGCTGCTACCATATGCATCTTCCTCTGGAATCAAATCATACATCACTAAATAATTAAAACAGAGTATATCTTCATTGTAGGTTGTTGCATACCAAAACCCCAAGGACAAAAGCTTTCTTTGTTTCTTTGCAAACCTTAATAGTTTTCCTTTGATGGTGAGCTATAGCTTTAGAAGAGGATCTCAAGACTTGATGATGATTTAAGAACATTGAAAAACTTTCTTGATATACCTTTTTCACTTTAAAAGTATTCAAATGCAAAAACAAAGCTTTCTTACGAGTTGGTAGCACACATGATGGCAAACTAGTTGTTTGTGCTACCAACTTGTCATCATGGAGAATAATGACAAATAAAAGATCAAGTTATGATCTAATGTGTAACGATGGGTCATTATGGACCATGAATGGCTCTTACAACATGTGACTCACTCTTAAGAAAAAGATGACTTGACTTTAGCAATAAAACTTAGGACAATGACCTTATTGACCACTTAGTCATTTACCAAAATCATTTGACACGACCAAGACTTGATGACTGGACTCAATGAAGGATACATTTATTAAATGACTCAAGAGACTAAAAAATCAATTAACCACCTAAGACTTAAATAAAATGAAATTTTATTTGGGAGATAACATCGGCTCTAATTGGGGATGGAAGCCTCCCTGTGAGGTTCCAAGAACATAGTAGACCCTGTGCCTTTCCATTCAATCTGAAAAACCTGCAACATGCTCTGATTATGAGATCAAACCACTCTTCAAAAATATACATCTAGGAATCTATAGTGCCTATTCCATTGGGTTATGGAGTCATCTAGTAGTAAACTTGTACAACTAATCTTTTACAAGCTTTCAACATCTGTCACTTACATTCTGTTCTTGATGTACTGAGTGAAACTATGCTCATTCATTGAAACTGAAAACCAATGCTCAACTATTGAGCCTATTCATGCACATTCCTACTTTAATCAATTGTACTACTTGTTGATCAAGTGAAATCATGCTTCCAATGAATCCATACAAGTAAACTCATGAATGAAAGACTTCTTTTTATTCCATTGATTAGAAGATAATAATAAAAGCATAATAGTGACCATAAAAACTATTTTAGGAGATCATACTCACTGTCAAATACAAGTGATATGATAAAATCTGAAAGCTTAAGAGAGTTTGAGAGATAAGACTCAAGTAAGGCTGCCAAGGCTGCCATAGGATCTTCAAAACCGTGATCACCATCATACAGATTCAAAATCATTGATTTTTCATGTATGTCTTCCCCTTCGCTATATCCCTGTGACTTGGATCCATCACTATGATGTGATGGCCCATTACAACTGACAATTTCTGAGAGAAAAGAAGAGATATGTTCATGATCTTCTACATCCCTATCTCCATAATGATCAAATGAAGGATGAGTCTTAAAATATATATCATGCCAGAACTATTGATTACTCTCCCCAACAATGTTCTCTTTAAAAGATGTATCAAAACTAAGGAGATTTTCATTGGAATTTTGAACAACAGACTCATAACTATCATCAACCATAACGTGTATACATTGTTGATCATCTCCTTGCTGAAAATTAGAACCAGATGAGATTCCATTAGTCAACAAGCCTTCATAAACTTTAAAATCTTCCTCATCATCACTATATTTGTCAAATATGGGAACATCAGGATACAATCCTAATGGAAGAGATGAATATTTCTGCATATAATCATCAGCAATATGATTTTGAATAACATCACCTTCTTCCTCATCATTATCATCCTTCTTATCTAGATTTGAATCAACAAGTTCATAAGAAGCAAGATCTAAAGCATCCTCAGCAATGCAATCATCAATATTATCATCATTTATATCTGGTAGATCTTCTTCTTGGGAAGTAGTAATAGAAAGAAATTCATCCTCATATGTATCTTCATTAATATATTCACTTCCATCCTCACTACTAGAAGAAACAACACGCTGAAAATCTAAATGAAAATCCTCACAACAATGTTAAAAAACAAGTTCCTAAGAAAAATATATTTCACATCGATGATGGAATGCTAAATGAAATTATTTTAAAGAGGATATGCTAGAAGGAGGCAAGGATATGTACCATTCACGAGCATCTCCTTCCAATGAATAGAAAAACATCTTCATAAGCACATCTTCATCATGTATATTTAACTAAGCCACGCATTGATGAAATCTGATGAGGTGATCTGAAGGATTATCCTCGTTCTTTTCTCTGAATCTTGGAAGGCAGTCTCCCCAGATATCCATAAGAGGTACTAGATGTGGGAAACCATGGACCGCAGAAAAGTTAAGAGGTGCAAACCTCCTAGCCAAAAGAGAAACAAATGGCTTCGACATTTGAAGACAGTGGAGTCGCCACTGGATTCGTCCTTTATGGAGTCGCCAGATATATTATTACAACCAATATGATGCCCAACATTTGTCTATCATCAAAAGATATAACTATGTTGTCTCCCAGGGAATCTTGCTTCACACTCCTCTCCATGGAAATGACGCCAATTTGTTATCACTCTAAGAGTCACTCAAGGTTGTAGGTTGAGTAAGCTAGGTAACTTAATCAAATGTTCAATAAAATGTATAAAAATGGATCAGAAAATGAATAACTCATTCAATAACTCCCTCACTCAAGACACTTGAACATATACTGACAAGATAAGGCTCTCAAAAGGTATTGCTCAGATGGTAATTAAAATAATATGGATGGAGAATACTCACTATATCAACAACGTCACATACATTAAAAACATATATGAAAGGTCGAGTATAACAAGTAAAGAATACTTGTGATTCTAGTTTACTAATGCAAAGATAAGATGACAATTATCAGTCCTTAAGTAAACAAAGAAAAATGAACATGAAATTCAACTCACAGGTACATAATAGAAAGAAAGATGAAGTTCTGAACAATAACCAGTGAAAGAAGCTTATCATTCCAGTATATATATCAAAGTCTTTACAATAAAAAGAGTCTCAAAATCTCTCCAAATTTGAACCCCTAGCTCCTCCCTTTGGTCCTCTTTATATAGATATTACATGCTCATATAGATACAAAATAGATGGATCTCATAACCTCTTCACCTATATTTAGTTTTTTGAAGATATCCAACTCAAATCCGAATTTGTGAGGTGGCT
>SNQJ01S0178538.1:4526-20113 GCA_010110895.2 Picea sitchensis | reverse complement strand
GTAGACTCTTACCTCAACCATATAACCCACTTTGAAATTGCCACCAAGGAGCCATATGATTCTTCAAGCTTCACACACATGGGTGGAGGGGAGGAGTAATACATCACTGCCAATTCATAATTGTCCATCATTTCAATAATAGGATATTTATCATATTGCCTAAGTTTTCTTCCATTAGGGTTGAGCCTTAAATTAACTATGGGCTGATGTGGATGGAATTCCCCCCATTTAAATGGCCTACCTTGATACGTAACCTTGCACCCATATTTTCTTGATGATCGACTATATAGTTTTGATGAAGAAGGATATTGAAGAAGTCAATCTTTTCAAAACGATGTGCTTCTTGAAGTATTATTTTCACCAAATGTGCTAAGGGAGGTTGTTTGGTAAGGGATTTATTCTAAATTGCTCAAATAAGTATCATTGTGTCACCCACTACTAATACTTCCCTAGATTTGAGGAGCATAATACCTTTGAAAAGAGCTAAAGCTTCTGCATCATTATTCGAAACTATCTAAAGTCCCCAAGCATACACAATTTCATGATTTCCTCCAGAGTCAAGAATGATTCTCCCCACACCCACCACCCCATACTTATCTATATTCTTATGACCTTCAATCTCATTAATATATATTTTAAAATATAGCACATTATTTCCAAAATTTTAAAAATTTTCCTTCAATGGAAAAATAGCATCTTAAAATTTAAAATAATTATAGCTTTTAAAAAACTTCAATGAAAGTCATTAAAGTTCACTTTAAAAAAAATATGTTACTCAAAATATATATGCACTTCCTCTCATTCCAAGGATGGTACCTGTTAACTCCCAAATAAAATTTCATTTTATTTAAGTCTTAGGTGGTTAATTGAGTTTTTAGTCTCTTGAGTCATTCAATAAATGTGTTCTTCATTGAGTCTAGTCATCAAGTCTTGGTCCTGTCAAATGATTTTGGTAAATGACTAAGTGGCCATTAAGGTCATTGTCCTAAGTTTTATTGCTAAAGTCAAGTCATTTTTTTCTTAAGAGTGAGTCACATGTTGTAAGAGCCATTCATGGTCCATAATGACCCATCATTACACATCAGATCATAACTTGATATTTTATTTGTCATTATTCTCCATGATGACAAGTTGGTAGCGCAAACAACTAGTTTGCCATCATGTGCGCTACCAACTCGTAATAAAGCTTTGTTTTTGCATTTGAAGACTTTTGAAGTGAAAAAGGTCTATCAAGAAATTTTTCAAGGTTCTTAAATCATCATCAAGTCTTGAGATCCTCTTCTAAAGTTGTAGCTCACCATCAAAAGAAAACTACTAAGGCTTACAAAGAAACAAATAAATTTTTTGTCCTTAGGGTTTTGGTATGCATCAACCTACAATGAAGATATACTATGTTTTAATTCTTTAGTGATGTATGATTTGATTCCAGAGGAAGATGCATATGGTAGAATCATCGAGGAACCTTTTTATCAGTTTGTGTTGAAGATAAAAAACCCTAGCAAGTGCTAAATACATAAGAAATGCATATCACAAGCATACTTTGCTTTTAGAGTTTATTGATGGAGTTTGTCAAAGAGGGATATGTTTACAGTAACAATATGGAAAATGGTTCTCTTCAAGGTGCAGGGTATTCATCTTCCAATCAACAATTCCAGAGGCATTGAGTGTTTGTCTAAAGCACTTGGAGTATCACATTTTGGCATAAACCTTTTTTGTAAAATGAAGTATGGGGAAGTTTAAATGATTAAGTCTGATATATTGCAACATTTAATACGTTATGAAGTCAAAGTTCAGGTCTTAAAATAACCTTTTCCAACATTCATTTCAGGTTTTAAATAATTTTGGACAAAATTGTTGAAAGCAGTTGCCTACAGGAGTTTGTAGCGCAAACTGTGTTTTTCCTGTGTATTGCACTACCAACTCTTCAAACTTTCAACATGGATGCAATTTGGTCAAAATTCGACTTGGAAAGAGGATTTTTGGGTCAAGGTGGCCACATATATTTGAATATAATATCATTCCCCATCAAATCATGTAGTTGGCACTTCGTTTCCTCAACGGAAACATTCTAGGGATCAAATCCTAGATTGTAGGAATATGACTATATTTTGGAAATCTGTGTTTTCCTGTTTTAGTCATCTTTTTTGGAGATAGATTCTGATGATATGGAAAGGTATTTTTGGAAAGTGAGAGAGGTTTTTCACAAGAACGAGCTCCTCTTAAAAAACCTCTCTCATTTTTCCAATAGCTGTTTGGATTCGGGAGATATAGGTGAATCTTTGAGCATCATTTTTCAGAAATTTGACAGTTTGTATTTTCCAGCCACCTCACAAATTCGGATTTGAGTTCGATATATTCAAAAGACTAAAGATAGGTGAAGAGGTTATGAGATCCATCTATTTTGGATCTATATGAGCATATAATATCTATATAAAGAGGACCAAAGGGAGGAGCTAGGGGTTCGAATTTGGAGAGCTTTTGAGACCATTTTTATTGTAAAGACTTTGATATATATGCTGGAATGATAAGCTTCTTTCACTGGTTATTGTTCAGACCTTCATATTGCTTTCTATTATGTACCTATGTGTTGAATGTCATGTTCATTTTTCTTTGTTTAATTAATGGCTGATAACTGTCATCTTATCTTTGCATTAGTAAACTAGAATCACAAGTATTCTTTACTTGTTATACTCGACCTTTCATATATGTTTTTAATGTATGTGATGTTGTTGAAATAGTGAGTATTCTCCATCCATCTGATTTTAAAAACCATATGAGAAATACCTTTTGAGAGCCTTATCTTGTCTGGATATGTTCAAGTGTCTTGAGTGAGGGAGTTATTGAATGAGTTATTCATTTTCTGATCCATTTTTATACATTTTATTGAACATTTGATTAAGTTACCTAGCTTACTCAACCTACAACCTTGAGTGACTCTTGGAGTGATAACAAATTGGCGCCGTTGCCGGGGAGAGGAGTGTGAAGAAATATTCCCTGAGAGACGACACAGATCTAGATTTTGATGATAGACAAAGGCTGGGAATGATATTGGTTGTAATCTTCTATCTAGCGATTCCATGAAGGACGAATTCAATGGTAACTCCACTGTCTACAAATGTCAAAGGCATTTGCTGCTCTTTTGGCTAGGAGGTTTGCACCTCTTAAATTTTCTGTAGTCCCTGGTTTCCCACATAAAACACCTCTTATGGATATTTGGGGAGACTTCCTTCCAGGATTCAGAGAAAGGAAAGAGGATAATCCTTCAGATCACCTCATCAGATTTCATCAATGCATGGCTCAGTTAAATATACATGATGTAGATGTGCTCATGAAGATGTTTTTCTATTCATTTGAAGGAGATGCTCATGAATGGTATAGATCCTTGCCTCCTTCTAGCATATCCTCTTTAAAAGAATTTCATTTAGCATTCCATCATCGATGTGAAAGGTATTTTTCTCAGGAACTTCTTTTTTAGCATTGTTTTCAGGAGTTTCATTCAGATTTTTAGCGTGTTGTTTATGTTAGAATATAGAAGATGGTGTGCTCATTTTACCATTGACGATACCCTCGTCACCCAACCATAGGCCGAAGCCTCCCTCCGAGCACCTTAACCTTGACTGAGAATTCCTCCGGAAGCAAACCCTAGGCTAGATAGCCAAACCGAAAGAGTAGCATCAATCCCAAGGGATGGCATCACAAAGGTGATCAAATGTTCCAGAGCTAGCCAGACATATCAAGCCAATACTAAAACTAGGCGCTCGCTAGCGGTACCAACCCTCAAACCTCATACCCAGGACTACAAGCTGGTCGCAAGCTGGGAAAGCTGCCAGGTTCTGAGATGTGACAAATGAGGAACTGGCACCCACAGTATTTATAGTAATCCTGCCGGTTTACTGGGGCCAACTTCTCTTTACGGGTGTAAGTTGCGATTGTTATATTATTATTAATTACAGGCTTCTCTTGGGCTAATAGCCTAATATAAATTTTCTTCTTGAGCCGACCAAGGGATTCTAGGGTTATTAGCCAACTCATTAGGGTTCTCTTGGCACTGAGTCTTCTATTCTTGTCGAGGGTTCACACATGGAGTAAATACCTCCTCGCAACTACCATAATATTAACACTCCCTCCTAGCTAGAGAGGTATTCTGGTAATCAGACTTGAGCACAAAACATACCATTTACGGTAGCATCAATATAGTCATCTAAGACTATTTCATGACTAGATCATGAGCATCACCATCACCATCAGTTGCATTATCTCTTGAAACCATACTTCATCGAGTAGTTAGATATGATGTTGGATAAATCACTCTCACCATGGAGTGATACAAGAGAAAAAATCTCTGAACTGTTTTCCAAACGGAAAATCTCATCATTCATCTTAATGATCATCATCTCTAATAATTTGTTGATAGTCTTCAGGCAATTAGAACAAGGATAGAACACACTGTGTCTATTCATAGTAATACCCGCAACTACAAACTGAGTGGTTAACTACCACATCAAGTAACACACAAATTACTTGATCAACAGCATTATGGATTCTTGGCGATTGAAACACATTCACCACAGTGGTCATCATCTACTTGTCATATAGTCTTCATAACAAACATCTGAGGAGCATCCTGCATAGAAACAATGTTATGATAAGAATTATCATCTGGGCCAATCTTTCACTCCACGTCGTGAGATCGAAGAATGTTTGCCACCACGGTGATCTTCATCGCATAGAAACAATGTTATCATAAAAACTGAATCAACTGGGCCAATCTTTCCCTCCACGTCACGTGAGATGCGAAGAGTGTTTTTCCCTCGATATAGAATATCAACAATGATCATCACGGGCCAATCTTTCCTCCGTCACGTGAGATCTGAAAAGAATATGCATACAATATATAACATCAATAATAATCATCACGGGCCAATATTTCACTCACATGCACGTGAGGGTGCGAAAGAATGTGTCGCCTCAATATAGAATATCAATAATAGGCTATTCGCCCCATTCTTCTCAACCAAGGAAGAAGGATTGTTTTATATTTCTGAACCTGGACCATTTCCCACCACGAATTATTCTTGACACTAAACAAAGTGTAACACGGAGAGAATGAGTCTACGCCCTTGAAATGTATGGACCATTCCTTACGCTGGGCCATTCCTCCGACCCGCCTAAACAAAGTGTAACTTGGAGGAATGAGTCTGCCCTAAAGGATAGGCGTCTGGACTATTCCCCACCTGGGCCATTCTTCCAACACCAAACAAAGTGTAACTTGAAGGGAATGAGTCTACCCTAAGGAATAACTATCCACGATTGCTGGAGCACGGACTACTCCCACCTGGTCCATTCCTCTGACATCAAACAAGGTGTAACCTGGAAATAATGAGTCCGCCCTCGAGATGTGTCACCGCATCAACCTCCAAAGCGGACGATTCTTGGCTTCTCCTGGCCCGTGAACTTCGAGAAAGAATAGTACTTTCGGCAAGGCCGGACCATTCTATGACCACTACTTTCAGTGGCCAGAAGAATGGCTGTCCTAGACCAATCCCAATGGGAAGTGGGTTGTCTATGATACATCGACCCAATCGATGCGCCTCCCATGGTAGCTTCTATTGGGGCTCCTTTGTCATCAGTCTCGATCCATAGAGCGGAAAGCATCTGTCAATCTGGACTATTACAAAGATAAATAATATTTTCAATGCTCCCTCCCTAGCGGGAGTTATTTCAATCCACAAAAATAAATGTTTGCGTACCTTCTTCTAGCTTGGAGAGAGTCTTCCCTTCGACTAAGAGAGTCATTTCAACGAGTTCTAGCTTGAGTATGCAGTTCTTTCATCTTGAATATAGGCTTTACCAAAATGTATGCTTATCTGCTCATCGTGGAGATATGTATTGGAATTTCTCCTTTAAAGATTCATCATGGATAATGTAATGCTTGTCTTGTAGTGGGTGTGAAGGATTCTTATGAGTCGAACAATGAGAGTATATCATGGTTGAGCTGGAACATATCCATGTGGCCTTCTTTGTCATCATGAGATCGATCTTTTGAGGTAGTCATCTTGATGTTATAGGAAATCTTCACTGCGCTTATGTTGTGCACTGGAGGATCTCCACCAAGTTAACTTCTTCCATACGCATACAAGGGTCTCTTTCTAGTATACCTCAAAGTCTTGAGGTTGCTCTTTATACTTTCTTTATTCAATTTCTTTGGAGAACATTCTTTGCTTTCATCGGATGTAGAATTCTGACTCATGGATGTTCGCGGATGATGTAATGACTTATATAGAGATAGAATGCAGTTAATGCTTGGAACAATCAATCATCATGAACTTCTCCCTCCATCACGAGAGAACCTAAGTTCGCGGATCCTGTAATGCTTTCATTCATAAGTCTTTCCTACACTGTTCTTCATCCGACCGGTTCTTCTGTTTGATTACTTTTAGTGAGTTCATGCTCGGGCTTGTGATTATTGATGTAATGACCAGTTGTTACGGTTCTTCTTCTTTCTTGAGATCTTCATGTTCTTCTTCATGTTTTCTTTTACTTTTGGGTCCATGGAGTTTCTTATAGTTCATGTTCCTAAATTCCACTTCTACCTTTCATCCCATGGGATCATGGATGCGGATGGACAACCATGAATACTTAAAGGCTTTTCTTTGAAGAGGTCATCTTCTGTAGTTGAGATGAATCGCATCTTTCATGGTTGCTACCATGGATATACATTTCATCATCTTTAATGGATCGTAGTATTAGCTCCCTCTAATCCTTGATTCATGTAGAGTGCATATAATCTGCTCCCTTCATCTGATTGAGTCCATGCTTTCGTCTTGGTCCTTATTGTCTTCTACAATATGCAATAGAGTCCAAGCTTCCATCTGCAACCTTATTGTCTTTTGCAATATATAATTAACTCTCTTGTCTTAACAGATTCCATACTTCCGTCTTAGTTGTTGTCATAGGTCTTTCTCCAATTTCTCTTAGATGTGAGCTTCTAAGTCTCTTCGGGATTGATTGATTTAGGCTTATCTTGTAATAGCTTTCACATGATATATTTCCATTCTTTCATGTGTAATATCTAGTGATATTCATTCTTGTCTTGTTGTTCTTTCCTTAGGTATAGTTCTTCTTGTAACATATCTTGCAGAGTTAGATATACAAGATATATTACCCACTGACGATGCAAGTAAGATATGTATAGAAAATAAGAATAGTGTTGTTTACCTTTTAGTAGAAGAAGTCTCTTCCATCTAGTAGTCTTCTTTGTAGGTTCCTTTTCTTACATTGGCCCGATGCTTCATGCTTCCTTTTTCTTTTCTTTAGCTCGGGACACTGTTTTCTGTAGTGACCGTACTTCTGTTAGTTGAAGCATTGTATTTTTGGAATGTCTTTCTCTTGATTTGGCTTCCTCCTTAGACGAACTTCTTTTGTTTATGGTTCTTGAATCTTCTTGTGAAGCTTGATCATCGTACTTCTTTTGAGGTTTCTCCTTTTGAATTGATCCTTGATTCTTCTTGAGCACAACAATTCCAAAGTTCTTCAAATGTAGTTACTCCTTCCTTGTATTCGTGCTACTTGGGAAAATGCGTCCTATGTCTTGGGAAGACCATTAAGTACTATGTTCACCAATTCCTTTTTGAGTGATCTCTTCAATAGCTTGTAGTTGATCTCTTAGCTGGGAGATCCTTACAAAGTAGGATGTTATGTTATTGTCATCATTCATCTTCATGTCACAGAGCTCATTCTTAGGACTCATAACTTGTCCAATGTACTACGTTGAGAAGAGATTTGTTAGGGCTTTGTACATCTTCTTAGATGAGTCAAGATGGAGATGTAAGGGTATCAAAGTGGTCTTTATGGAATCCATATGATACTTTCATGGCATTGATAATCAGCGATCTTTGAACTTCTCCATAGGCATCGCAGCATTCTGCCAGTTCCTTCTCTTCTCCTTCTTCAAGCTACGACTGCAATCTTTCCTTTCACAATATCAACACTTTATTCTTAGCAAGGGATAGGGTCAATCCTTGTCTTCCATGTTATGAGGTTAGAGGCTCTATCGCTTGTTCTCCTTATTTCTTATAATTCCTCCATGGCTTCCTTGACTTGGTCAAACCTTGGATTTGACCAAAAACTCAAAATATATGCCTTGGATTGTTGAGAGTACCAAGAGATGCGCTGGGCTAGGGTGCCTTGATCTATTAGGTCAATCATCAGGTGCCGTGTGAAGGTTTAGGGTTTCTGCAACTTCTTCTCTTGGTAACCCTAGCTGCAGTGCTTTTGGGCTGCTCCTGCTTCTGAAAGCCAACCCTAGCGGCGGTAGTTCCTCAACGAGCTTAATGTCTAGAGGCTATGTTTCCTTCGACATTTTAGAGGTATTTGAAGTGGTGTGGGCCATAACTTTGTTAGAATATAGAAGATGGTGTGCTCCTGTTACCATTGACGATACCCTGCGTCCCGCCCCAACCCACCGGTGAAGCCTCCCTTTGAGCACTTTAACCTTGATTGAGAATTCCTCAGGAAGCAAACCCTAGGCTAGATAGCCAAACAAAGTAGCACATCAATCCCCAAAGGATGGCGCATCACAAAAAGCTAATCGGATAGCTCAAACCCTAGCCAAGAGATATCAAGCCAATACTACTAAAACTAGTTGTTAACGCGTGCCAACCCTCCTCTGACTTTCGCATTTTTAAAGCTGCGATGCGCTGCTTCAGGAAAACTGCGGTCACGAGGATGTGACACATGAGAATTGGCCACTATGTTTGCCAGTAATCTGTGGGATTTGGGCCGACTTCTCTTTACGGGTATGTGTCTTACATTTGGTATAATATTATTATTTATGGATAACTTCTTCTCTTGGAGGTTAATAGCCTAATATAAATTTTCTTCTTGAGCGACAAGGTTTCTAGGGTTATTAGCCAACTCATTAGGGTTTCTCTTTTCTTTCGAGTCTCTTCTCGTCGGGTTCACACATGGGGTAAGCCACCTCCATGGCTACATCATATTGTTTCTTCTAGTAGGGAGGATAAAAGTGTATATATTAATGAAGATACATATGAGGATGAAGTTCTTTCTATTACTACTTCCCAAGAAGAAGATCTACCGTATATAAATGATGATAATATTGATGATTGTATTGCTGAGGATGCTTTAGATATTTCTTCTTATGAACCCGTTGATTCAAATCTAGATAAGAAGGATGATAATGATGAGGAAGAAGGTGATGTTATTCAAAATCATATTGTTGATTATTATATGAAGAAATATTCATCTCTTCCATTTGGATTGTCCGATGTCCCCATATTTGACAAATATAGTGATGAGGAAGATTTTAAAAGTTTATGAAGGCTTGTTGAATAATGGAATCTCATCTAGTTCTAATTTTCAGCAAGGATATGATCAACAGTGTAATTATGTTATGGTTGATGATAGTTATGATTCTGTTGTTCAAAATTCCAATGAAAATCTCCCTAGTTTTGATACATCTTTTAAAAAGAACATTGTTGGGGAGAGTAATCAATAGTTCTGTCATGATATATCTTTTAAGAGTCATCCTTCATTTGATCATTATGGAGCAGTTGACATGATATCTTGAACATATCTCTTATTTTCTCAGAAATTATCAGCTGTAATGGGCCAATACATCA
Organism: Picea sitchensis; assembly: GCA_010110895.2. Lineage (NCBI taxonomy): Eukaryota > Viridiplantae > Streptophyta > Pinopsida > Pinales > Pinaceae > Picea > Picea sitchensis. Next base: position 10,472 of record SNQJ01S0178538.1, on the reverse strand, counting down.
TAGTGATGGATCCGATTCACATGGATATAGAAAAGGGGAAGACATACATGAGTAGTCAATGATTTTGAATCTGTGTGATGGTGATCATAGTTTTGAAGATCCTATGGTAGCCTTACTTGAGTCTTATCTCTCGGACTCTCTTAAGTTTTCAAATTTTATCATATCACTTGTATTTGACAGTGAGTATAATCTCCTGAAATAATTTTTATGATCACTATTATGATTTTTATTATTATTTTTTTTCTACTTAATTGGCATAAAAAGAAATCTTTCATTCATGAGTTTACTTGTATGGATTAATTGGAAGCACGATTTCACTTGATCAACAAGCAGTATAGTTGATTAGAGTAGGAATGTGCATGAATAAACTCAATAGTTGAGCATTGGTTTTTAGTTTCAAGGAATAAGAAAAGTTTCACTTAGTACATCAAGAATAGAATGTAAGTGACATATCTTGAAATCTTGTAAAGGATTAGTTGTTCTGGTTTAATACTAGACTCCATAACCAATGGAGTGAGCACTATAGATTCAAGATGTATATTTTTGAAAATTGGTTTGATCTCATGTCGGAGGCCGGTTGAAGGTTTGATTGAATGGAAAGTCTGAGGGTTTTGCTGTTCTTGGAACCTCCACCAGGGGATACTTCCATCCCTAATTAGAGCCTGATGTTATCTCCCAAATAAAATTTCACTTTATTTAAGTCTTAGGTGGTTAATTGAGCTTTTAGTCTCTTGAGTCATTCAATAAATGTTTCCTTCATTGAGTCTAGTCATCAAGTGTTGGTTGTGTCAAATGATTTTGGTAAATGACTAAGTGGTCATTAAGGTCATTATCCTAAGTTTTATTACTAAAGTCAAGTCATCTTTTTCTTAAGAGTGAGCCACATGTTGTAAGATACATTCATGGTCCATAATGAACCATCATTACACATCAGATCATAACTTGATCTTTTATTTGTCATTATTCTCCGACTAGGTTAATTTAAGCAAGCAACTAGTTTGTCATCGTAATATTGCACTACAAGCTTGTAAGAAATATTTGTTTTTGCATTTGAAGACTTTTGAATTGAAAAAGGTATATCAAGAAAGTTTTTCAAGGTTCTTAAATCATCATCAAGTCTTGAGATCCTCTTCTAAAATTGCAACTTGCCATCAAAGGAAAACTACTAAGGTTTGCAAAGAAACAAAGAAAGATTTTTTCCTTAGGGTTTTGGTATGCAACAACCTACAATGAAGATATACTCTGTTTTAATTCTTTAGTTATGTATGATTTGATTCCATAGGAATATGGTGTGACATAGAACCCGTTTTGCTCGGTTTATTTTGAATCAAAACCCTAGCGAGTGCTAAATACATAAGAAATGCGTATCACAAGCATACTATGTTTTTAGAGTTTATTGTTGGAATTTGTCAAAGAGGGATATGTTTATAGTGAAAGTATGGAAAATGGTTCTCTTTAGTTTGAAGGGTATTCATCTTCCAAGAATCAATTCCAGAGGCATTGAGTGTTTGTCTAAAGCAATTGGAGTATTACATTTTGGCATCAACCTTTTTTGTAAAATGAAGTATGGGGAAGTTTAAATGATTAAGTATGATATATTACAACATTTAATATGTTATGAAGTCAAATTTCAGGTCTTAAAGTATCATTTTCCATCAATCATTTTCAATATTTAAAAAATTTGGAAAAAATGTTGAAAGCAGTCACCCTACGAGGGAGTTTGTGAGGTGCAAAGCGTGTTTTCCGGTGTTAATACCAACTCTTCAAACTTCAACATGGGTTGACTTTGGTCAAAAATTCGACTTGGAAGAGGATTTTTGGGTCAAGGTCGCCACATATATTTGAAGATATGACCATTCCCCATCAAATCATGCGGGTGGCACTTCATTTCCTCAATGGAAACATTCTAGGGGATCAAATCCTAGATTTTAGAGATATATTTAAGATTTTGAAATAGGTCTGTTTAGTCATCTTTTTGGAATATATTGTAGATGATCACGGAAGGTACTTTTGGAAGGTGGGGGTGCATAAGCACGAGATCCTCTTCAAAAAACTTGCTCAGTTTACCAACAAAAGTTTGTATTCAAGAGATATAGGTGAATCTTTGAGCATCATTTTTTCGAAATTTGACAGTTTGTATTTTCTAGCCACCTCACAAATTCAGATTTGAGTTGGATATCTTCAAAAAACCAAATATAGGTGAAAGCCACCTCACAAATTCGGATTTGAGTTGGATATCTTCAAAAAACTAAATATAGGTGAAGAGGTTATGAGATCCATCTATTTTGTATCTATATGAGCATGTAATATCTATATAAAGAGGACCAAAGGGAGGAGCTAGGGGTTCGAATTTGGAGAGATATTGAGACTCTTTTTATTGTAAAGACTTTGATATATATACTGGAATGATAAGCTTCTTTCACTGGTTATTGTTCAAAACTTCATCTTTCTTTCTATTATGTACCTGTGAGTTGAATTTCATGTTCATTTTTCTTTGTTTACTTAATGACTGATAATTGTCATCTTATCTTTGCATTAGTAAACTAGAATCACAAGTATTCTTTACTTGTTATACTCGACCTTTCATATATGTTTTTAATGTATGTGACGTTGTTGATATAGTGAGTATTCTCCATCCATATTATTTTAAAAAGCATTTGAGCAATACCTTTTTAGAGCCTTATCTTGTCAGGATATGTTCAAGTGTCTTGAGTGAGGGAGTTATTGAATGAGTTATTCATTTTCTGATCCATTTTTATACATTTTATTGAACATTTGATTAAGTTACCTAGCTTACTCAACCTACAACCTTGAGTAACTCTTAGAGTGATAACAAATTGGCGTCATTTCCATGGAGAGGAGTGTGAAGCAAGCTTCCCTGGGAGACAACATAGTTATATCTTTTGATGATAGACAAATGTTGGGCATCATATTGGTTGTAATATTATATCTGGCGACTCCATAAAGGACGAATCCAGTGGCAACTCCACTATCTTCAAATGTCGAAGGCATTTGTTTCTCTTTTGGCTAGGAGGTTTGCACCTCTTAACTTTTCTGCGGTCCATGGTTTCCCACATCTAGTACCTCTTATGGATATCTGGGGAGACTGCCTTCCAAGATTCAGAGAAAAGAAAGAGGATAATCCTTCAGATCACCTCATCAGACTTCATCAATGCGTGGCTCAGTTAAATATACATGATGCAGATGTGCTTATGAAGATGTTTTTCTATTCATTGGAAGGATATGCTCGTGAATGGTACATATACTTGCCTCCTTCTAGCATATCCTCTTTAAAATAATTTCATTTAGCATTCCATCATCGATGTGAAAGATATTTTTCTTAGGAACTTGTTTTTTAGCATTGTTGTGAGGATTTTCATTCAGATTTTCAGCGTGTTGTTTCTTCTAGTAGTGAGGATGGAAGTGAATATATTAATGAAGATACATATGAGGATGAAGTTCTTTCTATTACTACTTCCCAAGAAGAAGATCTACCAGATATAAATGATGATAATATTGATGATTGCATTGCTGAGGATGCTTTAGATCTTGCTTCTTATGAACTTGTTGATTCAAATCTAGATAAGAAGGATGATAATGATGAGGAAGAAGGTGATGTTATTCAAAATCATATTGCTGATGATTATATGCAGAAATCTTCATCTCTTCCATTAGGATTGTATCCTGATGTTCCCATATTTGACAAATATAGTGATGATGAGGAAGATTTTAAAGTTTATGAAGGCTTGTTGACTAATGGAATCTCATCTTGTTCTAATTTTCAGCAAGGAGATGATCAACAATGTATACAAGTTATGGTTGATGATAGTTATGAGTCGATTGTTCAAAATTCCAATGAAAATCTCCTTAGTTTTGATACATCTTTTAAAAAGAACATTGTTGGGGAGAGTAATCAATAGTTCTGGCATGATATATATTTTAAGACTCATCCTTCATTTGATCATTATGGAAATAGGGATGTAGAAGATCATGAACATATCTCTTCTTTTCTCTCAGAAATTGTCAGTTGTAATGGGCCAGCACATCATAGTGATGGATCCAAGTCACTAGGATATAGCGAAGGGGAAGACATACATGAAAAATCAATGATTTTGAATCTGTATGATGGTGATCACAGTTTTGAAGATCCTATGGCAGCCTTACTTGAGTCTTATCTCTCAAACTCTCTTAAGTTTTCAGATTTTATCATATCACTTGTATTTGACAGTGAGTATGATCTCCTAAAATAGTTTTTATGGTCACTATTATGCTTTTATTATTATCTTCTAATCAATGGAATAAAAATAAGTCTTTCATTCATGAGTTTACTTGTATGGATTCATTGGAAGCATGATTTCACTTGATCAACAAGTAGTACAGTTGATTAAAGTAGGAATGCACATGAATAGGCTCAATAGTTGAGCATTGGTTTTCAATTTCAATGAATGAGCATAGTTTCACTCAGTACATCAAGAACAGAATGTAAGTGACAGATGTTGAAAGCTTGTAAAAGATTAGTTGTACAAGTTTAATACTAGATGACTCCATAACCCAATGGACTAGGCACTATAGATTCCTAGATGTATATTTTTGAAGAGTGGTTTGATCTCATAATCAGAGCATGTTGCAGGTTTTTCAGATTAAACGGAAAGGCACAGGGTCTGCTATGTTCTTGGAACCTCACAGGGAAGCTTCCATCCCCAATTAGAGCCTGATGTTATCTCCCAAATAAAATTTCATTTTATTTAAGTCTTAGGTGGTTAATTGATTTTTTAGTCTCTTGAGTCATTTAATAAATGTATCCTTCATTGAGTCCAGTCATCAAGTCTTGGTTGTGTCAAATGATTTTGGTAAATGACTAAGTGGTCAATAAGGTCATTGTCCTAAGTTTTATTGCTAAATTCAAGTCATCTTTTTCTTAAGAGTGAGTCACATGTTGTAAGAGCCATTCATGGTCCATAATGACCCATCGTTACACATTAGATCATAACTTGATCTTTCATTTGTCATTATTCTCCATGATGACAAGTTGGTAGCGCAAACAACTAGTTTGCCATCATGTGTGCTACCAACTCGTAAGAAAGATTTGTTTTTGCATTTGAATACTTTTAAAGTTAAAAAGGTATATCAAGAAAGTTTTTCAATGTTGTTAAATCATCATCAAGTCTTGAGATCCTCTTCTAAAGCTATAGCTCGCCATCAAAGGAAAACTACTAAGGTTTGCAAAGAAACAAATAGAGCTTTTGTCCTTAGGGTTTTGGTATGCAACAACCTACAATGAAGATATACTATGTTTTAATTATTTAGTGATGTATGATTTGATTCCAGAGGAAGATGCATATGGTAGCAGCATAGAGGAACCTTTTTTATCAGTTTGTGTTGAAGATAAAAAACCCTAGCAAGTGCTAAATACATAAGAAATGCATATCACAAGCATACTCTGTTTTTAGAGTTTATTGATGGAATTTGTCAAAGAGGGATATGTTTACAGTGACAGTATGGAAAATGGTTCTCTTCAGGGTGCAGGGTATTTATCTTCCAAGCAACAATTCCAGAGGCATCAAGTGTTTGTCTAACACACTTGGAGTATTACATTTTGGCATAAACCTTTTTTGTAAAATGAAGTATGGGGAAGTTTAAATGATTAAGTCTGATATATTGCAACATTTAATACGTTATGAAGTCAAAGTTCAAGTCTTAAAACAACCTTTTCCAACATTCATTTCAGGTTTTAAATAATTTTGGACAAAATTGTTGAAAGCAGTCGCCTACATGAGTTTGTAGCGCAAACTGTGTTTTTCCCGTGTATTGCACTACCAACTCTTCAAACTTTCAACATGGATGCAATTTGGTCAAAATTTGACTTGGAAAGAGGATTTTTGGGTCAAGGTGGCCACATATATTTGAATATAATATCATTCCCCATCAAATCATGCAGGTGGCACT
>SNQJ01S0178537.1:4381-24042 GCA_010110895.2 Picea sitchensis | reverse complement strand
ATCATGAAAAGAATTTATCCTCCCTTGAATTTTGGTCTTCTTTTCTTCACCTTCCCTCTAAAATTCGGCTTAGATATCCTTTGGTTACCTCAATTACCTATAGATATTCAATATTCTCAAGTGTGATTTAAAATGAGAGAGCCTTGCCTCTTATTTATACTCTCCAAATATCTTCCTTAGAAGCATCTTCTAGGTCACTTAACCCATTTCTAGGTTATTTAACCTATTTCTAGGTCACTTAATCCATTTTTAGGTCACTTAACCTAGTTTCCTCATTTTTAGGGTTAACCACTTTCCATAATTAGAAAGTTCTCCATTACTTTATCATTTAAATATTCCTCCTTGACTTTATCACCTCACTTTATCATTTAAAGAATCTTCTTTGATTTTGTCACTTCAGTTTATTATTTAAATAATCCTTCTTGACTTTGTCACTTTACTTTATCATTTAAATAATAATTTCTTCTTTGCAAGCTCTTTGACTTCTTTGACCTTTTGGGGCTTCAAGCCAACATATGAGGTTCCTCCAACTTCGTAAGACCATAAGTCTCAAACCGTGAAGAGTTGTGTGACGTTCCACATACCACCAGAAATGGCATGACATGTACTATCCATCTAGAATAGTCTTTCCTTCAAATATATCAAAACTCATACCAGTATCCATCACCCAAACCTGGGTTCTCCAACTTCTCATGACCATAACTTTCTAACCATGAGGAGTTATGTGACGTTCCACATGCCAGCCCGTTCAATACCACCATAAATGGAATGACATGTACTATCCATCTAGAATAGTCTTACCTTCAAATAAATTAAAATTCATACAATTATACATGAAACAACCTTGGGTCTATTACCCAAACCTTTGCTAGAATTAAATACAGACTTTCTCCCAGGTTTGACATCAATCACTAAGGTTTGTTATAAATATACAATATCACTCTCAATAGTTGACATGTTGACAACCAAGAATCCGCCTAGCTAATCCATCCAACCCTAGTAGTGTTTGACACCCATCACCTTCTATTTTCATTACATTTTTGTTAAATAATTCTATATTTTTACTTGCACATTTTCACATGGTATGGCCTTGTTTTCCCCTAGCCTAGGATAACTAAGGAGATTATGTCTCGAGGCCCACATGTCCCTGAACATGTTCAAGAACCATATTGACTTGACCCTGGCCTGGAGGGCCCATCCTTCTTCCTCAACACCCCCATTCTGTCAGCAACAACAACATCATCCCATCGGTCACGGTCCTTCAACAACAATGGTCTTCCTCCATGAGGGTAATGAGGTATGGGTATCATGGTATGTGTGCTCGATTCTCAAAACATTTGAATATGTGCATTAATTTTTTTAGTTCTCTGACATGTGCTTGGACCTTATGCCTTTCCACTTGTCCACCTAGGAATAACAGGATGCTCTAACAAGTTGGTTCCCATAGGGTTTTGAGTTACTCTTGGGTGGGTTGAAAGGTCATCATCCATTCCCCATCATACTATCACTTTTCATATTTTCCCTCTCATCCATCCCTACGACGGTTTGGGCATTGGGTTTTTCCAAGCTATAGGGGGTTGTACCTTACCTTGTGGGAAGAGGGGCCTAAAGGCCAGAGGGTAAAAGTAGGCTGGAAAAAGATAAAAGCCAAAGGAGAACAAAAGAGCAGCAGGATGCTTCGCCCAGGTATCCCCGAGGAAGCAATAAAAGACTTCTCAACAAAATGGGGACCAACAAAATAATAAAATGAGACCTATGGTTGGAGGTGGGGGGTCTCATCTGCAGGCAACCTAATGTATTAGGTCTATGGGCATCTTAGCGGTAGACACCCTCTCTCAAACCTAGCTTGTGGGAATAACATATAGTGTCTTTGAGCACTTGTGTGGGAAAGGGGGTTTTATGCAATGTTTAGATAACTTGATTATTAGATGTGATTGACATTGCTATGATCCACGTGACTTATGAGCCCATGGAGGTGTACTTGTTGTTGAGGGCCACATAGTGGACAGTTACACATGGGGAGATAATTAGTTAGGACCTCCATAGGGATAAATTCCCACCAAATGGATGCTGAGAACCCAGCAGGGAGAAAAGGCAGATTGAGGCTTGCACGAGGAGAGGAGGGCCGTTCCACTAGGGGCAACCTGGTAGGTATGAACCAGGGGTCTTTCCCCCTACTATGATGTTGGCCTTGAAAGGACATGACATCACCTGTGACCCTTGATATCACCAACGTTTGATGGACACTTTGGAGGTAGTTGTAGTATGTGCCAAGTGGCGCGTGTGGCTTGATCCAGAGGCCTTGAGAACGTTTTTCTCTCGGAATAGCGTTTCACCGGAGAGTACCTAATATCGCCCCTGGGGAGCCTTATCCCACTTATTCTGCCGTTTAGAGTTTAAATTGTCATTTTTATGTAAGAACTGGATATTACATGGCTGGCCATCAGCGTTTTGACCTAATTGTAAATTAAAGGTCATTTATGGCTAATATAAATAAGGGAAAAATCTCTCATATTTTTCATCATATTTCACTCACATAGGTGTGATTATGAAAATTAAGCCCTAATTAGGGTTTCTTGGGTGAAATTTAGTGCACACTTCTTGGAGGTTATTTTTGGTGTGTTCTATCATTTTTCTTAGTGGAAGTGTTCAACTAGGCCTTGTTATCCCACAGGTTGCAGGGATAGCTGAAGATCATCAGAATTACGGGGTCATAGACATAGATGCAGAAGGTTGACATGGCCACTGAAGGGCCCACATCGCACTCTTTCATAAGAATCATCTTGTCAGTGACAACAACATCATCACCATCGGCTTGGTCTTGTATTGGAAGGCTCTTGCTCCACATGGTGGTGGTCCAGACATCATGGTATGTGTCACTTTGATCAGTATAACCTTTGGATATGCATCGACTCCTTTTATCTCGACGGCCCTTGGATCTTACATTAACCCACTTGAACATTTTTAGAGTGTGAGGTGTCCTAGCAAGCGTACCCATGGGATTTTAGTTTGCCATGAGAGTTCCTAAGAGCCATTAAATCCCTCCCATCCCTTCACCACCGCCGTCATCTTATCTCCCGGCTCATTTATCCCATTCCCCTTATCGGGCATTGGATTGACCTATTTGTGGGGTTTGCTTATCTTGTGGGAAGAAGGAGGCTAAAAGAATTTGAAGGTAAAACATTTGGTAAAGATAAAAAGCCTAGAAGTAAAACCGAGATGCACCTCGTCAGGATCCCCGAGAAGGCAATAAAAAACCTCGACCAAGAAACAAGAGGGGACCCAGAAAAATAATAAACAAGACCCCCTTGAGGATAGGGGTCATCATAGACCAACCTAATGGGTTCATAGATTCTAACGGTATGACATTGTCATTATCACGGTTCTACGCGCCGAGTGGTGACCTTTAGTTTGCATGTGAGGGAAAGGGGGGTCGTATCACAAGCCAACTTTCTCATCTACGTGAAAGTACTTGTGGGTACTGCTGTCATCTCTAGTCACCATGCCAAGGCGGTGTCTCCCTCCGGTTAGACCATGAATAAAAAGAAAAGAAGAAGAAAAACAAATAAAGAAAGAATAAAAGGGAAAACGGAGCTTGGAAAAAATTGCATCCATGTGGAGTGCAGTTCACCTTCTACAAAGGCACCCGCGGGTAATATCATGCATCCCTGTCATTCATTCTACCCGTATGTTTGGACATCTTTTAGCCACATCACCTCATTTACATGCCTTGGATGGAAACCCCTTGGAAACTTTCCTTTCCTTGTGGATACCTTAATAGGTTGTCTTGTCCTTTTTCTCAACCTTGTATTGTGGATTCTTGTAATGTCTTTGGAGCTATTAAATGATATATTGGGGTTTTATGCATATGTTTTATAATATTGATGAAATGTGATTAACATTGCCATGATCCCAGTGAATGATGAGCCCACAGTATTAGTTTTTGATGTCTTGAGAATGATGCGACGAGCGAGGGTACCATTTGGACGGTACACATGGAGATGATTAGTTAGGACCTCCATGGTGAAGAGCCCATCAGATGGATTCTGAGACACCAGCAGAGGGCAAAGACAGATAAGAGGATTTGCACCGAAGAAGAGAAGGAAGTTCCACAGAGGCACCCTAGAAGAGCCTTACCTAGGGGGATTGTGCCCTTTTAGTGGAGCGTTGGCCTTGGAAGGCTCAAAGCGTCCCCATCCTTACCATGGCGTCATCTAGCTTCATGGTCTTTCTTGGAGGCATACTGGGCAGTAGTGGCATGTGTGTGGCATGTTGGAGAAGCCACAGGGGTTAACGTTTTGCTCTGGATGTCTCATTTGCCATAAAAGGGGCTAGTGCCTCCCTTGAAGGGGGCTTTTACCTTTATTACAACTCATTCGGGGTTTAATTTGACAATTTAATATAAAAGCGGTATGATTTTTGTTTAAAGCCTTGTCGATTAATTTTTTATGACCTAAAATTAATTAAAGGTCATTGATAGAGTATATATTGGGGATTTTGATCCTCATTTTGATATAACACAACACTCACTCTCTAGTGAGATCTGATTTTTAAGCCCTACTTGGGTATTTCTTCTCTTTAATTGAGGCACACTTCTTTGGAGGCATTTTTGGCATTTCTCTCTTGAAGGAAGGTTTACAACAGGGTTTGCAATGCTATTTCATGATGATATGTAGGTGTTTTTTCTGCCAAACTGTGATTGAATGGTTGTAGTCTTATATTTCTTGCATTTATTATAAACTTTGTTGATTTTTAAAACCCTAGGAACAAACACACAAGTGGTCGTTGTCTCATGTCCCTAAAAGAGAAATTCTCAGCCATTTAAGAAGGAAGGAGAGCCTAGCCATTTCTTTACCCTCTTATTGCTTCTTCCCCTTGTGCTAGCCGTGCCTTTAAAAGTCAAGAAGGAGAGGAGACGTCCCAAGACTAGGTTATCTACACCTAGGGCCATCCCCACACTTCTAGGGTTTGGTGATAGGGGCCTTTCTTTAGCAACACTCTCCCTCACCACACTCTCGTGTCTTGATTTATCTTTTATGCTAGCCGTTTTGCCAAGTTAAACCTAGGAAGGAGGAAAGACTACGAGGCCTTGATTAAACAACACCAGAGTGAGCCTCTTTCCCCTAGGGTTTTGTTTCTGGGGCTCTGCCATTTACAGCACTTCAGAGCTCTCCCCTCTAGTCCTTAGCCTTTTTCCTTCAACCTTTGCATCCTCCCTTAATTTGACTCCATTTTACCCTTAGGCATTGATCTTAGACCTCAACGTTGAAGTGATAGTGGTCAAACAAACTCTTAATTATTTGCTAAGCAAGCCCTAACTAAAACTACTAACCCTAATAGGAGCTGACGTCATCCTTGGTTATTCCATCTTGACGCAACAAGTTCTCTTTATAGGAAAATTGGATGATGGTTTAAAGCATTTTTTTGAATAAGGGATTGATTTGACACACTGACTGCTACATCATCTTGGTATTTATTGATGAATTGATATTATTTCATTTTTTTATTAATAAACAGTGATCTCGTCAATATCTATTGCTTATATATTGATATCAGATAGTTGTAAAATTACTAACCCTTTGAATCATAACCTGCATATATTCGTCTACTGTTGCTTTGTTCCGGGCAGGTGTTCTCATTTGGGCCTACGCCATTATTGGCTGTTTAACCCGACTATTTGCTCTTGGTGGTGACCTGTGAAGAGAGAATTTCACTTTGACCTTTATACCTTAGCCTCTTCAAAACTCCAGGTTACCAGGGACATCTCCCTAGGCCTAACCTCTCTAAAGAAAGAACCTCCCCATCGGTGACATTGGGTGGGGTAGGTTCCTGTTACCTCAGTTGGCCTCTATCTTCTATGCTGACCCTGCTACAAACTGTGCGATAACATTTTGGCGCCGTTGCCGAGGAACACCGAGTCAATTCTCCTCAAACGACAAATCTTTTCGGTAAGCCTCGCCTCAAAGACCTTTTCTTACAATCTTACAGAGAGAGCTCCACTAGATTGTTTTCCCCTTTTCTTTTGGTAGTTTCAAGAAAAATATCTAGCAACTCCACAAACTAAAAGGAAATTCAATAATCCTCCTTTATCTTTCAGAAGGAAGCCTCCCTTAAAGTCTCCTGTTGTCAAATCACTTTTCGGGAAGAGCCTTCCTTTAAGAATCATGTCTACCTCTCATACCGCTACAACGAAACCAACCAACAATCAAAGACAATGGTCATCCTACCCTTTTTCAGGGTCGTTAGACATGTCAGATATACCAGGCTACCCTAGGCAGATGCCACCCAAGTATGAGAAGTGGTTGCCTAAATTCCTGCGATGCTTGATGCAATCCCGATTGCCAAAAACATATGAGCAACTTTGGGCATTCTTTCAGCTTCACCCATATTGATGCTTTGAAGATTTGGTCATGAAGTTGTATTCTACTACTCTCTATGATGCCTCAATGCATTGGTACCTGAGCCTTCCCGATGGAAACATCAAGACCATGGATAGACTTGAAGGGCATTTCTCCAAAGATGGAGTATCAAAGAAGACTCTAATATGCTTCTCACACGACTAAATAGCCTTACTAGAGTATGAAAATTAGTCCATTCGGGAGTTTCACACCAAATTTGAGTCATTGCTACAAAGAATTCCACCAGCCAACGCAGAAAATGACTACCTTGTCCATATTTACACCCGATCTTTCAATGGCCAACTAGGTATCTTCTCAGAGATAAAAACCCCAGTCCATTCAAGAAGCCCAATAGCTCACTACCAAGATAGAGGAACCTCCTTTCATCTAAATTGAGCCTTTTTCTAACCCAAAGGGGAAAATAGACACCAAGCAAAAAAGTAGTACACAATGCTGAGCCTGCCGGATCTATGTACCGGTGTCGACCAAGCTACAACAAGCCTCCATGGATGGCATCATAAAGAATCAGAGGAAATGATGAGCAAGATTGTCCCCTAGGTTCGAAAAGTCTGAGGATCGAGCACCCGGAATTTTGTCTGAAGGACAATTCGGAAAGGAGCCAGTTTACAAACGAAGAATGAGCATGAAGTTCCAAATACCTTAATCCCTAGTGCTTGGAGTGCAGTGAAACACATTGGGAACATGAATGTCCTCTTGGCCGGCCATCAACAAATCAACAACATGGATTGTTTCATGGAGTTTCCCTCGGCGGATAAATATCACGGATATTATAGAACATTAAGAAGGCTGTGAAGGAAGCAACGCCAGGAGAAACGGGATGGCGGTAATAAACAAACGGATCGGGGAGTCATGAGAAAAGCTAAAGAAAATTTGGTGCTCGAAGGAAGAACTCAAAAACAACACGCTCTTGATCGAGGACAAGCCCCCACCACGGTACTTCTTCCAAGACATCAAGGCTGGTAAGGTTGACCCTAAATTTTGACTTAAGGAGCGTTATCAAAGATGCATGTAAATGTCCCCTTAAAAGAAGCAATTAAGACCGTCCATCAAAAGGGCAACGATACTTTCTTTTTGGTATCAGATGAGCCTATGGACCCCCTATTATGTTGCAAAGTGATCATTTGAGGGTCCAATATGGTGAAAACCCTCCTTTCTTCATGAGCTTTGACAATGAGCGACAAAAATCTCAATAATTGCATGCTAGACACAGGTGTTGGTGCCAACATGATGTAGCTTAAAGTCATGCAACAAGTGGGGTTTAAAGGTCTACATGACCTTACATGAATGTATGTGGTTTGAATCTAAAGCAATACCCACATGGGGTGGTTGAAAATGTTAAAGTACACTTGAAGGAGTATTCGGAGAAGGCAGTCCACATTGACATTGTGGTGGTTGATGTCCCAGAGATGTGTGAGATATTGTGCTCCGAGGAAGTTTAGTGCGATGATAGGTGGCTCCAGATGGACCTCCACATTTTGTGATTACCTTTGAAATATGGAACAGTGGGACGTCTACTTAATGTTCCAATAATTGGGGACCATGTGCGAGATATTATTCATCCCGTCGATAATGGCAAAGTGCAAAACGAGATGATAAAAACTCTTCAAAAGTATTCTCGGAAGACATACACTTTGCAGAGGAAGACTTTGATCCAAATCCGAATGGCCCAGAGAGAAGAAGAATACCAACAACTCTAGATGAATTTAAGAACAAAGAAATTGGGATGATAAAAATATTAAAGAAACATGAAGATGACATACGAATCCACAGAGTCTCAGCAGAGTTTTTGCTTGAAGCCCACCCACCTCCCTTGAACAATACATCGAGGTTGTTAAGGGAGCGACCAAAATACAAAGTCGAGAAAGTATAAGGAGGGAGGTTTGGTATGGATGTGGGATACCAGGAAAGGAGAGCCAACTAATGTAAAGGAAGCGCCTGAGTCATAGCTCGAGACCCTTCAAAGTTGGAATGGATCAGTTGATAACTCATACTACTTATCCGCTTTAGAGGCACCCATTACCTATCGTGGGCACCTCCTTAAGCCCATAAGGTGGGGAGGCCTGACACCTCATAGGTAAAGAGGTATAATAAGTAAGGCATTCTTAAATTGTATTATCTGCGTTGCATTTCATGCTAGATTGCTCACATTTTCATATTGATTGTTTTTATTTCAATTTATATATGTGTCTATATTTTGGGGTGGAATTACCGCCCCATTTTGTTGTTGATGCCCTATCGAGTGTGAGCAGGTCTGCAAGTTATGCCGGAGAGATCGCGGGGTTCTCATGTTCTCTGCGGTGAGCACATGTCCCAGAGTTAGACTTGAGATGTTAGCGATTTCTAGGGATAGCTAAGGAGATCATGTCTCAGAGCCCACATGGTCCTATTATTATGTGAGTTGTTGGATGGCTTTATCTGAGAGATAGGCCCGCAGTATGTTGTCCAAGTCATCACGGAAAATGTTGCTAATTATGTTGTTGTTGGGAGGATGCTTATGCAGAGGTATCCATCCTTGTACTGGAGTCCTTGTGACACTTGTTATCCCCGATTTCTAGGGATAACTAGGAGATCACGTCTCGAGGCCCACAGGGCCTAGACATGGAGTACCAAGAGCAGGATTGACCTGAGCATGGCCGTGGAGGGTCCATCCTTTCCTTCTCTCATCAGATTTGTCTTGTCAGCAGCAGCAAAATCCATCACCATCGGCTTGGCCTTATATCGGAGAAGGATCTTGCTCCATGACGTAATTAGTCCAGGTATCATGGTATGTGTCACTTTTGATCATTATAACCTTTGGATATATGCATCTAACTCATTTTATCTCTGACAACTGCTTGGATCTTACATTAACCCACTTAACCATTTTTGGGGAGATTGACAGGGTGTCCCAAAAAGCCTGTACCCATGGGTTTTGGTTTGCCACCGGGGGGATTTCTGAAGAGCCATCATCCGCTCCCATCATACTACCACTTTTTTCATCTTATCTCCCACTCATTTATCCCATTCCCCTTGTTTGGGCATTATATTGACTTGTTTGTAGAGTTGCACCTTATCTTAAGGGAAGAAGGGGCTAAAGGCCCAGAAGGTAAAAGAAACTGGTAAAAGGTAAAATCCTAGAAATAAAACCTCGAGATGCCTCACCCAGGGATCCCCGAGAAGGCAATAAAAATCCTCTCAGCAAGAAACAAGAGGGACCCGAAAAATAATAAACAAGACCTAGCCAAGAGGATAGGGGGTCTCATCACGAGCCAGCCTATTAGGTTCATGGGTACCTAATAGTATGACATTGCCATTATCTGGTTACCATGCCAGGGAAATGACCTTTGGTTGCATGGCCAAGGGAAAGGGGGTCTCATCATGAGCCAACTTTCTCATCTCTGTAAAAGTACTTGTGGGTAACACTGTCAGCTCTGGTCACCATGCCAAGGCAGTGTCCTCCGGTTAGACCTTGAATAAAAAGAAAAAGAAGAAGAAAAAAAAAATAAAGAAAAGAATAAAGGCAAGAACGGGCTTGGAAAAAATTGCATCCATGACGGGTACAACTCGCCTTCTACAAAGGCACCCACAGGTAATATCATGCATCCCTGGCTCTCACTCTACCCGTATGTCTGGACATCCCTTAGCCACATCACCTCATTTGCATGGCTTGGATGAAACCCCTTGGAAACTTTCCTTTCCTTATGGATACTAGCCCAATAGGTTGTCTTGTCCTTTTTCTCAACCTTGTATTATGGATTCTTGTAATGTCTTTGAGCTATTAAATGATATATTAGGGTTTTTATGCATATGTTTTATAATATTAATGATGAAATGTGATTAACATTGCCATGATCCCTGTGACTAATGAGCCCACGGAGGGCGTAGTTTTTGATGTGCAGGACCATGCTCGAGGGACAGGTACCATTTGGACTGGTACACATGGGGAGATGATTAGTTCGGACCTCCATGGGGCTGAAGAGCCCATCAGATGGTTGTTGGGACCCCGTCAGAGGGGCAGAGACAGGACAATGTTTGATGGAGGTTTTGCACGAGAGAAAAAGAGGACGTTTCACCAGAGGCACTTTGGCAGAGCTCGGCCTAGGGGGAATGACCCATTTTCAGTGGAACGTTGGCCTTGGAAGGCTTAGAGCATCCCCATCCTTACCATGATGTCATCCAGCTTCATGGTCATTCTTTGAGGCAAACTGGGCAGCAGTGGCACGTGTGGCATGTTGGAGAAGCCTCTGGGGGGTTAACGTTTTGCTCCTGGATGTCTCATTTGCCCTAAAAGGGGCTAGCGCCTCCCTAGAAGGGGCTTTTGCCTTTATTACAACTCAGTTAGGGTTTTAATTTTACAATTTAATGTAAAAACAGTATGATTTTGGTTTAAAGCCTTGTCAGCTAATTTTTATGATCTAAAATTAATTAAAGGTCATTGATACAGTATATATTGTGGAGTTTTATCCTCATTTTGACATAACACAACACTCACTCTCCTAGTGAGATCTGATTTTTGCGCCCTACTTGGGTATTTCTTCTCTTTAAGTGAGGCACAGTTGTTGAAGGAGGGCATTTCTTGACATTTTTGGCATTTCTCTTGAAGGAAGGTTTACAACTAGGGTTTGCAATGCTATTTCATGATGATATGTAAGTGTTTTTTTTTGCAAAACTTCTTGATTGAATGGTTGTTGATTTTAAAACCCTAGGGGACAAACACACAAGTAGGTCGTTGTCTCATGTCCCCTAAAAGAGAAATTTTCAGCCATTGAAGAAGGAAGGAAGAGCCTAGCCATTGCTACACTCTTATTGCTGCTTCCCCTTGTGCTAGCCGTACCTTTAAAAGTCAAGAAGGAGGAGACATCCCAGGCCTAGGTTATCTACACCTAGGGTCGTCCTGCTTCTAGGGTTTGGTGATAGGGCCTTGCCTTAGCAACACTCTCCCTCATCACACTCTCGTGTCTTGATTTATCTTTTATGCTAGCCATTTTGCCAAGTTAAACCTAAGGAAGGAGGAAAGAGCACGAGGCCTTTCTTAAGCAACATCGGAGTGAGCCTCTTTCCCCTAGGGTTTTGTTTTTGGGGCCCTGCCATTGCAACACTTCAGAACCCTTCCCTCTAGTCCTTAGCCTTTTTTCCTTCAACCTTTGCGTCCTCCCTTAATTTTACTCCATTTACCCTTAGGCACTGATCGTAGGCCTCCAACGTTGAAGTGATAGTGGTCAAACAAACTCTTAATTATTTGCTAAGCGAAACCCTAACTAAACTATTAACCCTAATAAGGATGACGTCATCCTTGGTTATTCCATCTTGACGCAACAAGTTCTCTTTATAGGCAAATTGGATGATGGTTTAAAGCATTTATTGAATAAGGGATTGATTTGACACACTGACTGCTACATCATCTTGGTGTTTATTGATGAATTGATATTATTTCATTGTTGTATTAATAAACATTGATATCGTCAATATCTATTGCTTATATGTTGATATTAGATAGTTATATGAAGTACTAACCCTTTGAATCATAGCCTTCATATATTCGTCTGCTGTTGCTTTGTTCCGGGCAGGTGTTCTCATTTGGACCTACACTTCATTATTGGCTGTTTAGCTCAACTATCTTCTCTTGGTGGTGACTTGTGAAGAGGGAATTTCACTTTGACCTTTATACCTTAGCCTCTTCAAAACTCCAGGTTACCAGGGACGTCTCCCCTGGGCCTAACCTCCCTAAAGAGAAAGAACCTCCCCATCGTGGTGACATTGGGTGGGGTAGGTTCCTGTTACGCCAGTTTGGCCTCTATCTTCTAGCCTTTTGACCTAGCTACAAACTGTGTGATAACAAGCCTATTGTTAAATGATTCTAAGTAAATTTTATGCAATTCTTCTTGATTGAATGGTTATGGTGTATTTATCTTGCATTCATTCTAAGATTATGAAATTACTAACTTAAACCCTAGGAGGCTAAAGCACATGTTATTGTTCTTGCCTTAATAACTTTCACCTACTAGATTATGCTAAAAACCCTATTTTCTTGAAGCTTTGTGCTAAGGGCCTTGCCATTGCAACAATCTAGCATCTTTTGCTTCATCTAGTCGTCATCTACTTCATCTTTGAGCTAAAGAAAGAGGAAAACCGCTAGGGCCTACAGTTATTTACTTCCTAGTGGCCATTTTCTCCCTAAGGCCCAGTGATTGAAGCCTTGGGCTACCAACACTTCAATCATTAACCTTCTTGTCTCTAGCTCTCTTATTATCAATTTATTCTTTCAAGATTGCTGCAGATAAAAGAGACTCCATTTACCCTAAAAGGCACTGATCTAAGCCTTGTACTTGAGTGATTGATAAAAACTACTCTCAAAACTTTTACCTTAAGCTTTCTACTAACTATTCCTAACCTTAGAATAGACTAATCTACTAACCTACTTGCCGTTGTTGCAAAAGAAAGCTACAACCATCTATTGCAGCATTAAAAACACCTAAAAGCAATTGTAAAGTTGATTTATACACTACCTAATTAGCTTCTGACAAATGCTAGTACTTTACTATTAATGAATGATTATTTTTGGTCATTGTGAAGCTCTTTTAATGCATTTATTGTAAAACAATCATCTTATAAACATTGTTGTTATAAAATTCTGTTTGCTTCATCATATATCAACTATTTCTTTCATTCATAAGTACATGGTTTTATGAAGTACTAATAACAAGTTGTACTTGCAAAATATATCATTTTCTTGTTGTTTTGTTCCGGGCAGGTGCATCTAAGCACTTCATTGATTAAAACCTTGGATATTTCTGATCAATGTGACTTGTGAGAGGGGATACTTTTATAGACACTAATCTTTTCCTTCTCAAATCCCCAAGTCACTGGGGATGTCTCCCCTAGGCCATCAACCCTAAATAGAAAGAGGTATCCTGTTGAGGTGATAGTGATATGATCATCTCCTGTTACACCAATTTTCCTTCCCTTGACCTTTTCCTTTGGAATAAGTACAAATTGAGCGATAACATGCCCTTAGGGCCCCAAAACTTAAACTTTGATTCCACCTATAACATCCTTCCAGGGTGGTTAATTCTCAGAAGGATACTACTATTCAAATTACTTCATCCTTTATGTGTTATTTTTTAATCAACAACAACCTGGGTTTAGATAACTATAATATCTTTGTTCTTAAAAAGTAAGTTTGTTGCTACCTGCAATACTCTAGATCTAAAACATTACAGGAACCTACTAGTTACAATGATCAATGGTTAATTCTTAAAAATAAAATGTATGTAATTTGACATCAAAATATGAATTTAAGCAACATACCTTTTGGGATTTTAAACAATGGACATAGTAAATAATTAGGGAGAATATTTCTTTACTCTGTGTTTCGTCAATTGCAATGTAGTCAAGTTGGTAGAGACGTACCTCCAAGTCTTCCCTTGTCACTTATCCAAAGTGTAACAATTATCCTCCTTGCCAACCAAAAGCTTAGTCATCTTTCTAGCTCTAGGAAACAACTTCGATTTCCTTGTCCTTTCCAAGAACAACAATGCACAATAGGTTTCTTCCTAAAAATGTCTAAACTCAATAATTTTTCCAATTTCTCAAACAAAGATTGAACTTCCAATCCTCCCTCAACACTTCCTCTTTCCCCTTATCTATCACTTTCCCATGCACATTCCCTTAGGCCTCCTCAACTATTGTCATTGTTAGGCTAACCACTTTACCCTTAAGGTCCTCGGTAATAAATTTCAAAGTTGAGAAAAGTCTTCAATCACATGTTGAACAATAATACATTAGATCTTTAAATTAAAATTTATGACAACCAATCATGCTCTAAACCAACCAATCAACAAGCCAATGAATGCCTATTTTGCTTTTAAATATTTTAAATGCATACAATATTTTATCATAACACCATTTAATTRAGTAATTAATAAACATAATTAATATTTAATTCATTACATGTATGTTATTTTAAATGCATACAATATTTTATCATAACACCATTCAATTAAGTAATTAATAAACATAATTAATAGTTAATTCATTACATGTATGTGCACCAAATAGGGTTACATAGCTAGTGTACACATACTTCGTGTGGGTACTAATAAAATAGAGCAGTGAATGCTTCTAATGCACAATTCTCTTATGTTCACAATGACATGGTTGGTCGTAATGATGCATTATTTAATACTTTCATTTAACAAAGTCACAATGATTCAATCAACATGCTATGTGGATAATCACATCACATTTATTAGAATGAACTAGACCAACATTTTAAGTATGGTAAGGAATCTTATAAATGAAGTGATGGATGACACAACCAACTCCTACCTAGGTCTCGACAACATAGAAACACCTTGAACACCTAGTCATCTATATTTCCATCATCCATCTTTTCCTCCACTGCAATATGTTGGAGCATCAACTATATTGACCTAACTCCAAATATAACATTGAGGTAGAAGCGTTGACTATATTGACTTGACTTCCTCAGTAGGGAACTGATAATCGTCATCACACATCTAAGGGACCATGTCTAACATTGATCTCCCACAACTCCAGGTTTTAGAGGACACAGGTGGGTAACGCTTCCAACCCTTATGATAAAACCACAAACACCCTAACACTGAGCTCCAACCATATTGTTTTCCCACTGTTATTAGAGCCACATCATCAAATAACCATTCTAGGCAAATTTTGCTTCCTATCGAAACCACATTTACCAGTGAATCCTAGTAGTGTTTAAAACATAGATTAAATCATAACTAATAATGATAGCATGTGGCTATCTTCATGATGTCTATGACATCCAAGTTACCTTGACACTATAGTCATTTGACAATTGCATAGCCCATCAATTGGTAGGTTAGCTCACTAATGGCTCTCTCTCTCTCTCACACACACATACACAGACACATACATACAACAATTTCATGTGATAACCCATCTCATGTATTGATGTTCAAGTAAGCAAAATATATCATTTACGCCATGCATCACATCCATATAAACATATAGCATAAAATCTTGAACTAATGTCAACATACCATAATTTAACATTTTGATTACATGTTCGAATGGAATCACATAACTAGCATTATCAAAATCAAATAATAGTAGAAATCATATATTGTCAATATGTAAATAAGTTCAAATGTCTTCATCAATGTAGAATAGTCGAAATAGAGAATAAGCAGATGAATCACCGAGATAAGTAGAAATTAGAGTTTTAATTGCCTAATGCGAAAATGTGGGGCATCACATATACATTTTAAAACCATATATGCCCCCCCTAGGGTCATATATGTTTCGCCATTTAGGAAAAATAAACAATTGATTTTGTTTGATGAGTTATACGAGTTGAATATTCCAACTCCAAAGCTCATTCATTGGGATTGGATGTGGCAATATGGTAAACCCATTTGGGTGTCTAAAACTCACATAGTGTATCAACTTCTTTGTACTCCACATTTTTTCCATGACACTCTAAACAAACAATAGTGACTTTCAAATGAAGAAACCAAGTGTGTGAATTGCCTTGGGACATAATGGTCGTTTAGAGTCTCTTGTAGGGTGACGGTGTTAATATCCTCTTGATTTACTTTACCCTCCAAGGAATCTCGGGTGGGGTTCATAGATGTTTCATGCCTGCATTGCGGAGGCATTGAGACTATTTGCCACATCTTCTAGGGCTGCAAGTATGTTTGAGAATGTTGGGCTCTAGTTTTGAACACTTGCCATCATATGCTGCTCTTTAGCAAAATCTAATGAAAAACCATTCTATTAGGTGATGTCAACTCCATTGGTCCTYTRCAATTTGGATTGAAACTATTTGCCACATCTTCTGGTGCTGCAAGTATGCTTGAGAATGTTGGGATCTGGTTTTGGACACTTGGCATCATATGCTTTTTAGAAAAATCTAATGAAAAAACACTCTGTTAGGTGATGTCAACTCTATTGGACTTTGCACTTTAGTGGTGATTGGTATTGTATCAAGGTTGTTGCATTGTACACTTTGTGCAAACTTCAATATGAGGCTGTTTTTATCTATCTCTACATTTAGATAACATTTTTTGATGAGTTCGCTGTAAAGTTCAAAGTTAGAGGCAGTCTACTTGAAAAAGATGCAAGAGGTTGTGAGTTTAGACTTTAAACTTTAAGGCACAGCATGACCTAAAATAGTTTCTTGTCCTTTAGGTACATTTACACCTGCTTGTATATTAGCTCTGCATCATTTTTTTTCTATTAATATAAGTTGCATTTTCCAAAAAAAAATGCACTGTTCATTAAAAAATTCAATCTTAGAAGAATGGAACTATTCAAATTTGTTGATTTTATTTACTCAGCCATTACCTTGATGCAACCATAAAATAAGTAAATTTCAAATTAAAGGGTTTACCACAAGCAAGACCACATGCATGAAACATTAACCATAGTTTAATGCCATCTAAAATATAGGTAAGAATGACTGCTTCTAGATTCAACATTGTTACATATATTATAGTCCACTTTAGTCAAGAAGAAAGTTCCTTATCAAAGTTGACAAGAAAGCAGGTCATGACTGCAACTTTTGCAATTTTTTTGGTGAAGGGTAAACACCTAGCTTGATCTGCGGGGAGCTATGAAGCCCAACTCTGCATTATTGAGTTAAAGTCCACTTTGACATGTGGGTTGTCAAAATTTTCCAACTCATGCAGATGATCAGGGCTCTATGCCCCAATAACATTTGAACATGGGTCATTATCATGGCGACACCCTGTCTCGACCACTAGAACACAACCCAACATAGTAACTTTTTCATCTTACTAAGCAATTTTTACATCTTTGAAATAAATTCATAATAAATAAATCAAGGAGATAATCTTAGATTACAGAACCAAAACATGCTATCTACTGCCTACTTGTTAAGCAAACACACCCATATTTACCATAAAAATACCAGAGTAAAAACAGTCAACTTGAAATGGATTTCTACAAATCTGTTGTCTGCTTAGAATACCAAAACAATTGCGAATTGTACTTTCCGAATTATTCTTGAAAAACACAAATACATGCAATTTAAGAGTGAAGACTCTTGAGCCAACTTTGTACAGAGGATTAAAAACACTGGGAGCTTATCTCAAACAAACACCTAAATCTACAAATGTTGGCTGAACTCCTGAACCAGTCACTAAACCTCTTTGAAGAAGAAACCATATTCAGAAATTATATGGTTACTTCGCCAATGCTTCAATGAGTCTCTTTCGTATCCTGAAAACTTCATTACCAGAATGGTTAGCATGGCATAACTGCCGCATTAAAAAAATGAGTAAAAATATAGAAAACTTTCTTGTAACTTCACCAGAACATTATCATTACAGAGTATCTTTTATCAAGTAATTGACATTCTAACTGTTGTCAACAGAATGGCTTGCATTTGTAACTGTCTGCAAATAGATGTACAATCTCCACAATGTTGCAGGATCCTGCAATAATCTCAAAGTTCAATATTTAATAGCTGTCTCATCTAATTCAACTCAAACATGAAAAGATAATGACATCTATCGTGTTTTTGGCGATTTTACTAGAACAACTATGAATACAAGTTATCAGATTCATGACTTTGACAGAATCTACCCCTTGTCATACCATGTAAACCAGACTTCCAAAGTTCTCTTTCCTGTGATATATTTAGATAATTTTTATATTTTATGATTAGATGAATATATTTCATTTTCATGTTTAAAGGTGGGCACTTACCTCATTGTCCAAATCAACCCGAACCTCCTCAGCAGAAATATCATATGAATGATTCCTCTGTGCAATAATCTCTACAATACGATTAAGGCCACCAGATGGAAGGTGCTGAATTCTCAGAACCAGTTCTTTCTTTTCTGTTGCTGACATTGGCCTGAAAAGTAGAAAGCAAATAGCTAATAAGCCATCAAATCTAACCATCAATATATGTGCACTGCTGGGATAAAAAGTGTAGTGTATTAGTTAAGTCAATATGAACTTGAGATTAATCTTTCGAAAAGACAAACAGCATTGTAGTCGTTAAAGGCAAACTTATGTAACCATTGAATGGGTAAGTAGCCATTAAAATGATAGGATTTTTGAAGACTTACGACCTAAGTCACATGACATGGGGACACGGGACAAGGAAATATGTAATGTTCCCAAGCCAATTTTTTGCTGGAAACACTAACTGTTCACTGTTAACTGTTTGTTTAGTTGTGTGCTTGCAGGTTTACTCATGAAGTTGCACATTAGGGTTTATGTTTATGAGATCAAAGCATGTAGACATGAATCTGAAGATATAACATAAGAAAAGACAAGATACAACAAGAAACACCAATATGGAACCAAATAGCTCAGATCTGACCTTTATTTAGATATTATAGAGATCTTGATACAACAGATCTGCAGATCTGGAAGAATACCAATAAGAATATCCAACTGGAATAATGGCTGCTAAAAAATGCCCAAGACTGAAGATATAAGCCTCCAAAGGCAAGACAATAAGCTGATGCAAAGCACAAGATTGATTTCTTTCCTTCCAGGGATCAAATCCAAACCCCCCCTAGCTGAGTTGCGCCCTTCTAGATGGCTGAATATACTCAATATTTCGGCTCTGCTGCTAGAGGCCTCCAAATACTCTGAAATTGGCTGGAATAGTAGATCGGGGCAAGACAAACCCCCTCCTGAAGTCTCAGGCTGAATGTTAGAGATCTATTCCTCCTATAGCTGAAACCCCAAACTGAGTTGCGCCCTCCTGGATGACTGAAGAGACCCAATATTTCTGCCTCACTACTAGGAACCTCCAAATGCTATGAAACTGGCTAGAAGAGTAGATCGAGGCAAGACAAACCCCCTGGTGAAGTCATCAGCTGAATAATGAAGATCTGCACCTCCAAACAGATGAAACCCTGCTCTGCAGTGCACCCTCCTCTCCAACTCGTGCCAAACTCTAGCAAATCATATGGCAAGTAAATCTCTCACAAAATAGGCTAGAAATGATGGCTGAGGCCCTACAGAGAAAACCCAGAAGCCTAAATGCCCAAAATCCTCCACTTCCTGGATCAAACTCTTCTTCTTCCAATGGTGCGCCCCCCTTGCTGGAAACCCCCTAGGTTGCACACTGTTCCTTCCTTGGATGATAGATGGTACCTGTAACTACTGTAGAATGGTGTGGGAGGAGTATTGCACCCCCGGGACCAAGCTTGGATCAAGATAGGTGGGATCTTTCACCACCGAGTTGATCTCTAGGGTTTGTAATCTCAAAAC
>SNQJ01S0178536.1:0-19661 GCA_010110895.2 Picea sitchensis | reverse complement strand
CGTGGAGATTCCTAGGAGAGCTTCTTCCTAGTGAATGTGTATGTGCTATCTTCCCTGTAACCTCAGCCTAGCCTAGGATTTCTTGCCTTGGGGTGGAGCTCGGTCCCAGCTCGGGGGTGACTTACTGTTGAGCTGATGAACAGTGTGGTCTAAGGCTGGGAGGTTCGTGGAAGGCCTGCACTTGGGTGGTGTTTTCTACAACAGATAAAAGATAAGTAATCTGAGTTATGTTTATCACATTTGACATGACTGTGCTGTTTTATATCATGTTTTCCGCTGTGCGAATGAATTAATGATAAATGCTATGGAATGATTAATTATAGCAGTACCCATATATTTTACTCTGTGTATGAGTGTGTCTAATTATGTTAAAAGAATTTGCTTATGATTTCAGTACGAATTATGTAATCATTCATGTATAAAGGTAAACTAAGAGTGATTGGAAACCTCGGTAGTGAAAGGGTACACTACAGGTTTCCAGCAACATGGCTATTGGTTATCTCATTAAAAAACAACAAAAAAGATGATTAGAAGGGTTGCTCCATCTCCAATTTTTTTTCATCATCAATTAGAGGTCGAAAAACATATCTTATTGTTGATCTCCATCCATATATCAATCATATTGTTGATCTCCATCCATATATTAAGCGAGTTCAATGTGGATGATCCAAATTATGTTCGTGGCTTTCTTCCAATGCTCCGATTGAGATTCCTCGTGCGGACATTGGTTAATTCCACCCATTTCACCAATTATGGTATAAATGTATTCAAATGGGTCGATTTGATAAATTGTGTATATCGATTACAACTCTATTTTATTTAACTTGTGAGCTAAACAAGTAAGTTTTCTTCACCATCCATTAATTTTTGAAGTGGAACAATCCCTATTTCTCATATAAGATGGAGTCTCTTTGTATGAAAATGATGGGTTCCATTCCCAGGCCATTCATAACCATTGATGTGTGTCAAATACCCCAACAAAAGGGTAACGAGAGTCGGTACGGGAACAATCAGGACTTGAATGCATTGACAATAGATAACCAATTGATAAATCCATTCAAAATGCAAGTGGACACCAATAACTATACTTGTTTCGTATTAAAATGCATTGATAGTAGGTCTCTGGAAGACAGTAGAAGATTCCATCAACACATGATTGACAGTGGGTTCGAGCCAGGTATCATTCTGAGCAATCACCTTATCAACATGTATGCAAAATGTGAAAGTGTGGAGAATGCACTCCAAGTGTTTGATAGAATGCTTGAATGGAATTTAGTGTCATGGAATATATTGATTGCAGGGTATAGTAAAAATGGATATTATGAAGAGGCAATGGATCTTTTTGGCCTAATGCATCGAACAGGGGTCAATCCTGGGGAATTTATGCTTGATATCATTCTAAGAGTTTGTGTGAGTCTTGGATTTGTCGATTAGGGGAGGGAGTTGCATGCTCACATTGCTAAAACTAGTGATCCGGATTATTTTCGGCATGAAATGAGAGCGAAGATATAATAAAGAAATGCACAGAGATATTGCGTATATCCAGTAATATGACAGAAATATATTAGAGACGCAACCATAAACACATAGATATAGTAATACACGATTTCTATTATTGAAAGAAATGTACAGGGACTATAAAAGTACAGAGTGAAAGACTCGCTAGAATGGTGGCAGCTTATCTCTGAGAAGAGATGTGATGGCTACTCGCATTCGCAAGAAGATGATTCCAATGAGGCTCGGAAGGCCCTTTTACAATAGATGGGAATGCAAAAAGTCCTAGATATCCAAAAACCTAACCCTAGGAGATGAAGCGCCAAAAATCATGTGGGCCCCATTTGGGTAAGTTAGTACATCAACTTCCCGGGGTCGTAACTTTTGCATACGATCTTTGTTTTAGGCATGCGATAGCTCATTGGAAAGGTATTGTCGAGGAGATTCATTTTGGGGGCTCAATCATGCCTTTAGCTATAATTGAGAACCTCAATCTTGAAAAACCTTCATTTGGGCCCTCAAAATGGCCCCGAAAGTTAAAACCTGCTAAAAATAGTAAATTGCCAAAATTGCAAGAAAGCCATTTTGAGCCATTTGGAGAAGGTGGGTGGCCACCGATATCCATATGGATCAATACTCCCTCCTTAGTAAGAAATGGTATCCATTGCACTGAGTTCCCGGGGGAGAGGGGAAAGCGATTGCTAAATCTAAATCTTGGTGATCTGCTTGCCTTGCTGGAGAAGTGGCATTGCTTAGCTTGTTGAAGGCTATCACGAACCTTTGGTTGGAAGGTTTGGACCTTTTTAACTAGTCTGGATATTTTAGATGACTTTATGCAGAAGGAATCTTCGTGCTTTGCTACAAAGTTGTCGACCTGCTTCTGTTGGATAGAAGGTGCTTGGGCTGAAGCTGTGGTGGTTGCAGTATCCTTCTGTTCACCCTTTGAACAGATTGTGGAGAAGATGAATTTTGTAGTATGAGATACTACCTTGCAGCACTATTTAGGTGGGGAAGTAGTTGGAACTACCTCTGGTATCCTATAGAGATGACCCCCAAGAGTAATAATGACACTACGCGGTCGAGACTCANGATTAATTATAGCAGTACCCATATATTTTACTCTGTGTATGAGTGTGTCTAATTATGTTAAAAGAATTTGCTTATGATTTCAGTACGAATTATGTAATCATTCATGTATAAAGGTAAACTAAGAGTGATTGGAAACCTCGGTAATGAAAGGGTACACTACAATAGGAAGAAAAGGAGCAGGCCATAGAGGCTTTAAAGCAAGAAAAGGAGGAAACCCTAGAGAAAATTTGGGTTGCAAAGTAAGATAAATATGACCTCCGAGCGAAGTTTGAAGAGGATAGAGAGCATATCCGGAGAGAAAAAGACCAACTTCTCAAGGAGCAGATTGCGGTAAAGGAGGTAGTGGCTAGAACACTTCGCTCTGTGCTAGGCTTGGCCCAAATGGAAGAGGAGACAACTGAGAGCCAAGTGGGAAAGCTCATTAAATCCATTCAACAACTTCAAGTGAGAGTAACAGAGTTAGAACTGCAAGCAGTGTCGAGCACTCTGCAGGAAGTGCGAGTTCATAGGGAAGAATCAAGGCATTGTTTTTAGAATGCAAGCAACTAAGTAATCAAAGTGCACAAACTTACGAGCACCTTGAAGAAGACCCAGAGCTGAGGATATTGGAGGCATAACTCCAGAAGGTGAAGAAACAGGCGTCTATAGTGCAAGAATAGTTGAAGCTTCTTACTGCAGTGGAGAATATGAAAAGGTCACAGGAGCAGTGCGCAGTTCAACAACAGGTCACTTCCATCCAAAGTCGAGTTATGGAGGTAACACAACGAATCCAGCTAGTGCAAGATGAAGTTTGCACCCTTTTTGAAGAGATAGAGGGACAAGGTGCACAGTTGGAACAGGTGGTCACCACAGTGGAACAAGGCCTGGATAGTCCTGTCACTGAGAAAATCATTCAGGAGTTCATCAAGCAGGAGGCTCTGGCGAAGCAACAAGTCGAGGAAGCTTGAGCCAAGCTCGAGGCCTTCGAATTAGAGTTGCCCAGATCAGAGTGAATTGAGACAAGTCATGGGTGAGTGTTGGGGGCATGTTGGCCCTTGACCAAGTTTTGAGGAAATGTTGGTCATGCTTGACCACTTTTGGGACTTCGACAGGTTGGTCGAAGACAGAGGGCCCAGGTGAAGCGGAGATCAAGAGATCTCACCCCCTTTTGCGGTGTTTTTGGGTTTTAGGGTTTATGTAACGGGTATATGATGTCGTCCCATGAGTCTTACCCATGTTTAGGCCCCTTTTTTAATGTATAAATAAGTAGCTAGGCGATGTAAGAAAGATACCTGGTAGTTACTAGTCATTCATCGGCTTAGTGCATGGCTAGTTGAATTTGTGCATGAACGTGTTAAGGTTTGTAGAGCTAAGTGCAAGTGTTTTTTAAGTGCTTTTTGCACAGACTGTGTAGAGGCTTTGTGCTTGGACCTAACTTGGGGAAGGAGGATTTGGCGAGGTGTGAACAGATCTCCTATCCTATGCGGAGTTGGCGCTGTGTCTTGGTGCATGTAAGAATATTGGAAGAGACTAATAAGAAGAGAAGAAGATTGGTGGACGTAGCCCCACACTGGGGTGAACCACGTATATACTGTGTCGATGTGCTTTGTGCTATGGTGTTCATGTTGTTTATGTACTTAATTGCTTAATCTAGATGTATGATAGATCCAGTTTATGCTTAGTGCTTTATGATATGAATGAATGTTAGATCTACTTTGATGCTATGTGCTGAATGGTTAGATATGCTTGGATCTTGGTTATTACTACGTTGATTTGTAATTAGGGTTTTAACTTGTGATGTGAATAGAGGTTAAATACTAAGTAATTTTAATTGATAAGTGCTCTGTTAAGTATTGTGATCACAGATCTGTGTCCCAGCTAGGTTGCAGACACCTGAGTCCTGCAACCCTCCCTGCCTCTACCTCAGGTGAGACTTCATCTGCTTCACAGGTGTTGCCGAAAGGGTTGGCAGTTAGGTTTTTGTTGGTGCATTGTTGAAGAATTGAACCCTGGGTCTACCCCTGTGCCAACAGGATGTCATGTTGGATCTAGGATCCGATGTGAACATTCTACCTAAAAGGACTTGGGAATCCTTAGGAAAACCCCATTTGACATATTCCCCAATCTAGTTAAGAATGGCCAACCAATATTGCATATTCCCAATAGGAAGACTGGAGAATGTGGAAATAGATGTTGCGGGATTGAAGGTTATAGCTGACTTTGAGGTGATTAAGATCACAGAGGATAAGGACACTTACCCTGCACTACTTGGGATTGATTGGGACTATAAAAACTATGCAGTAATCGACCTAAAAAAATACACCATGACATTTGAAGCAGATGGAATCAAGGTAGTTCAACCCTTGGATCCATATGTAGGCCCTAGATATATGGAGCCAACAGAAAAAAATATGGAGGGAGAAGACTTGGATCAGTTGTACACTGTAACAACATGAACAAGAGAAGATTACATAAATCATATTGCTGATGGATCAATACATTGGAGGAGTGTACAATCAGTGGACAAAGATTCAGAGCTGACATTTGACAATTGGCAGTAAGGCTCATATGAAATATTCTCAAGGAGATGCGCAACTGTTAGGGAAACTAGATGGGTTGGGAAGGAGGCTAGAGAACACCCAATATATGATGGTACCTCAGGACTTGACAATTTTCTGCTCAGCGTGGAATAAAAGGTAGCGAAGGATCAAAGGGTCTCAGTACTAGACTTAGCCCTCCAGGACACCCCTGCCAGATGGTGGTCCAATCATAAAGTCTTACTCATAAATTGGGACGATGTGAAGAAAGATATCAAATATAGGTTTCAATATAAGGAGAAGTTGGAATCAGAGATGCAGACAGATTTCTAAGTTGCACAACTATTCAATGGAGAATCTGATCCTAGAGCACATATTGAACAATGCGTGACATAGTGGCAAGCTACGAAAATACCCTCTTGCTTATGGGTTCAGGTATTTCCCCACTCACTAGGTCCAATCCCGAAAGATTCATTAATACATGAAGAAACCAAAAGACAGACCATCAATTGGAAAATGTTGGTAGATCACTTTTACAAGGACTTCTTGTTTACAAGTAAGTGCCCTGAGCTTGAAGTAGTCCTGCAAAGAATTAAAGAATTTTTGTTTACAGACAATAGTAATCAGAAATAAAACCTAGTGATATGTGCAAAACACATCTAAGAACTTCAGATTAATCTTCACCTAACCTTAGACAATAAGCCTATAGAATGCTATAAGATTTCCAGGGATTCAGAAAACCCAAATGATTTAGAGGAATTGAGAAACCTAGCCATTAAAGAGACAGAAGGGAACCGAGAAATCCAAAACATCATACCCAGTCAAACTGATAGTTCTTATAATCACCCATTGAAGTTGCGCAAAGTCAATATAGGAACCACAGAGCAACCTAAGATTGTTATGGTGGGAGATTACTGGGATGAGAAAACTAGTCAATAAATACAGAGTTTGTTGCGGGAATATGAGGATTTGTTCCCAAATACATTTTTAGATTTAAAGGGGATCAAAGGAGTTATGGGAAAAATGAAAATCGAATTAAAACCATGATCAAATTCTATGAGGCATAGACCATACCTCCTTAACCCTAGAGTAAAAGAGAAGGTTAAGAAGGAGATAGACAAGATGTTGGAAGATTGACTTATTTTTGTAGTGGAAGAAGTAGAATGGGTCATCCCAATAGTCATCCAAAGAAAGAAAGGAACATAGGATATCAGTGTCTGTGTAGACTATAGAAGCCTTAACTCTGCCTGTGTGCATGAATTTTTTCCAACACCTTTACTGATGAGGTACTATAACAGGTTGCGGGGAAAGAAGCATATTCATTTACAGATGGATTTTCAGGGTAACACCAAGTAAGGATTGCCGAAGAGGACAAAAAGAATACCACATTAATAACATAATGGGGGTCTTTTGCATACAATGCGATGCCATTTGGTTTAAAGAACGCCCCTGCAGTTTTATCCAATATTGTAATAGCATCTTTCAGAGAGTTTATTCACAATTTTATAGAAGTTTATATGGATGATTGGACTATATATAGTCTTCTAAAGGAACATGCAGCACTGTTACATCTGATGTTTGACAGATGTAGAGAATTGCAAATATCATTGAATCTCATGAGGTGTATCTTTTGTGTACCAGATGGAAATTTGTTGGGCCACATAGTATGCCGAGAGGGAGTACTAGTAGACCCAACCAAAGTTGTGGTTATTGTGAACATGCCGCCACATACGAGTGCTAAGAAGTTGCACTCCACGCTAGGACACACAGGCTACTACCGCATGTTCATCAAAAGATATGAAAATATCACTGCACCTCTAGAAAATCTATTGAAAAAGGCCGAAATATTCCAATGGATCCCAAAATGTGATAAAGCATTCAAGACCCTAAACGAGAAACTCAACGCAACACCAATTCTGATATTCTCAAACTAGGAAAATGAATTTGATATCCACATAGATGCTTCAAGTATTTCCTTAGGAGCTATCTTAGCACAACCTGGTGATGGATCCATGGATCATCCTATCTATTTTGGGAGCATGAAGTTATCACAAGCTAAGAACAACTACACAACGACAGAAAGGGAGGGTTTATCCATGATTTATACTTTGCAGAAATTTAGTCATTATTTTTTAGGTTCGCATTTTAAGTTCTTTACTAATCATTCTGCATTGAAATTTCTAGTTAACAAACCTATGTTGGAAGGGAAAATTTGTAGATGGTTGCTACTATTTCAGGAATTCTCTTTTGAAGTAATTATTAAGCTTGGAATATGCAACGTAGGAGTTGATCACCTGTCTATATTAGAGTCAGGGGAAAGTGGTAGAGCAGTTGACGATCAACTCTCAGATACATATATGTTCCGGGTTGAGGCCATACCAGAGTACCTGGAGGACATAACAATATTCTTAAGTATAGGAGCCTACCCATAAACATATTCCTCAACCCAGAAACACCATATGGTTGTTAGAACAGTGGACTATCAGTTGATTGCTAGGAAATTGTATAAATTGGGACTAGATAGTATCCTCAGGAGATGTGTCTTGGATCATGAAAGGAAGGATATACTGTGGGAGTTCCACAAAGAAGTTACGGGAGGTCATTTAGGAAGAAAGGCCACTATGCATAAATTCCTCCAAGATGTACTATGGTGGGAAACGCTCTTCGAGGATGAAAAGGTATATGCTATATCATGTGATGTTTGTCAAATAGTGGGTAAGCCATCACGACGAGATGAATTACCACTTCAACCAGTTTGAGCTCTACAGGAATTTGAGAAGTGGGAGGTTGACTTCATTGGACTGATCAACCCCACAACTAAGAATTCAAAGGCTATAAACATTATTACCGCAACTGACTACGTGACACGTTGGGTTGAGGAAGTAGTTGTTCAGGACTACTCGACTGATACTGCTACTAGGTTTATTTTGAGAATATTATCACTCGATTTGGATCTCCTAGGAGTCTAACTAGTGATCATGGAGCTCATTTCATTAGTAGCACTATAGCAAATCTTACAACAGAGTTCCTGATCCAACATCACAAAAGAATCCCCTACCACCCACAAGCCAATGGAATAGTAGAAGCATTCAACAAGATTATGGAGAGAGGGTTAACAAAGGTCTGTTGTGCAAACTGAGAAGATTGGGATTATAGAGTTCCTACAGTATTATGGGCTTACAGGACAACCACAAAGAAAATCCACAGGTACACACCATTTTAGCTAGGTTATGGGAAAGAGGATGTGGTGCCTGCGAAATTCATCACTCCGAGTTTGTACATTGCATAGATCACCCATATGTCAGAGGAAGAATCAATTGCGTAGAGACTCATGGAGTTACAAGAACTCAAAGAGACTAGGTTTTTAGTAGACTTCCATTAGTCGGTTGAGAAAGAAAGGAAAAAATGTTGGCATGATAGAAACATTAAGACTAAAGTATTTGCGCAAGGAGACATGGTCCTACTCTATGACAGTCGGTACCAGAAGCATCCTAGCAAGTTGTGTATGCATTGATTGGGACCATTTATAGTTGCAGATATCCGACCTTTAGGAGCAGTCAGACTTATGCAACTGGATGGTATGTTGCGTCCAGGATGGGTGAATGGCGCTCACCCGAAACCCTATATGTCTCAGAACTGAGCTAAAAATTACTATTTCTCTAGTCCGAAGGAGCATGTATAGTAGTTAGGTTTGAGTTTTATGCAATATTTGTAATTTCAGTTAATAAAGTCGACGCGTGCA
The DNA here is from genome assembly GCA_010110895.2 of Picea sitchensis. Taxonomy (NCBI): domain Eukaryota; kingdom Viridiplantae; phylum Streptophyta; class Pinopsida; order Pinales; family Pinaceae; genus Picea; species Picea sitchensis. The sequence continues at coordinate 10,820 of SNQJ01S0178536.1, read as the reverse complement.
GTGTTGTGCCGCGAAAGGTAGTTCATTTAATTTTCGGTTTAAGTGTTGTTTGATGTAGAAATGCTTACTCAATAGCACAAGATCATAAGGATAAATAACCCATTAATGATAGTCATTAATATTACGGGGACCCCTTTGTGGTTGGAGGGAGAACAAATCCGAACGCAATATGAGTCCATGTGCCACACGAACCCAGTCTAGTCACATCCTTTACTGTTGTTACAGTACCCCGTCTAAATTCAGTTAATCCATAAAGACATGATATGTGAATATTCCATTGGTATTCGTGTCGAGATTCCCCTTCTTCAAATGGAAAGGTCTGAAATTGGCCATGTCCCTGTCCAACTTGCACAGTAAATTCCAGAATTTCCCAATAGGATTTACCCCGTTAACCCATCCCTTCAGACAACTCATATCCAAGTTGCGTCCATACGGTCATGATGAGCAACAATTATTACTGAAATTTCTAGCTAAGCCCAAGTATAAGGCTCTAAGAACTCTCCGTAGAACACATTTTTTTCAAAGAACTTAACGATTTCCGAATTATGTAGAGCGAGAAAGCATGTGCAATCCCTGAAACCCATAGTTGTGATCCCCAATCCTTAGTTCATCATAGAATTTGTTGATAACTCAGAGCCCACAATGCCGAGAGCTACAGGAAGCCTAGGCACCATGTCCAAAGACAAAGTACCATATGAGACCTGTGACCCCCGAGTCGAGGTCGTGGGTGATCTAAAGGGGAAGGTGGAGCACATCAAGATCCTTGATCTTGACTTAAAAGACCTAGTCTTGTTCCCCTAGATGAACATAGATGTCTTCTAGAGTATCGCTCTAGACGAGTTGGGAGGCATGTTGTTCATGCCAAAGCCTGAATTTATCAACCTATTGAACTCAACTATCATGAACGTCATAGCAGTGTTTGGTACCATTGATGATGTTGCACGGTGCACCAAATTTCTGATCAACAAGGTGCACGACATAAGTCTCTGGTTGGATAGGCATTATCCAATCCACGTCGAAGATATTCATCAGCTTACTGAACTATCCCTTGAAGGTGAGGACATGTCTAAAGTATTCTAGAGTCCCAGTAAGCAAGAAAAAAAGAAAGGGGAGCCAAGCCTCTATGAAAGGTTCCACACTCAGAGGGGGGGCCACATGGCCAAAATTGACCCGATACTACCAGAGACAGTCAGGACTAGCTGCTACATCATAGACAACAAGGTTATGAGGTTGTATTACAAGGGAGAATGCACACTGGATGCATTATTAGTAGCTTATTTTTGCACCAATGGCGCTGTATTCAATTGGTGCAATTACCTCCTAGAGGAACTACTCGTGGCTTGTGAGGAATCCCAAGAGAAGGGAGGCACCTTCACATACAGATACCTGTTGCTGGTGTTCACAATGCTAAAGTGGAAGCCACCAGCTGGAAGAAAGTTGGCACTAGCAGAAAAGGGGCACCTTGTGAAGATGTTTGAGCCTTGGCATTCCAGGGCAGACTCGGAGAACACAACCTTCAACAAAATGACGTTCTCTAAGTGGTATAAAAGGCTCATCGACACAACGCAAATGTTACGCATTCCACAGGAGCTCCTTAATTGCAACATGAGGAACATCACCTTCAGAATGAACCGACATCATACGTTTGTATGGATGAGGCATGCCAACAGGGAATACTTCCAATCGAGGATGTTGTCGTTCTACCTAGATGAGGAGGCCTTCGATAAAGAGGTAATGTCATGGCCGGGAGTTAAACGCAACCCGCACAAGTCGGGGATGCACTACATTTTTTCTACCGAGCTGCTGAAGAAGAAAGGGAAAGAAGCAGGGGTAGGACCGAGCTCAAGCTCAGAGCTGCATAAGAAAGAAGCTCCGACACAGTCAGACTCTAAAGAGGAGGAGGAGCCACAACCCTTAGAGAGAAAGAAGAGGATATTGTCGGTGTTCTCACAGCTTTGAGAGCAAGCCATGTTGACAGGTAAGGATTTCAACGAGATTCTGAGCACTATGTTCATCATGGAACCATTGGTTAAGAAGTTAAGAACCGAGGTCTTGCCATGTAAAGTTCTGAACCCCCAACCCATTTTAGCCACCATCCCCCGCACTCACTCAATTGTTAGAGAAACCCTAGTCACCCATATTCAGGACGACGCTGAGGCTAACACCCTTCCATCCACCATCATCACCGAGAACCCTCCATCACCACCACAATCCCAATCACCACCCCCAGAAACCACCAGTCCACCCCAAATCACTGATCTAGAATTGATGTAGCTCGATCCCCCAGAGAAACCAAAGTTAGAACTCGTAGAAGCAAGTCTAGAATTTCCTAAGCAGAGACCAGAAGTTTATGGTCCAAATACAGAAGTACCATAGCATAGAATACAACTGACTGATCTAAACTTGGATGATTAGGACCAGTAGATTGTGCCTTTTTTGCAAGAAAAGGACACTCAAATGGTGGACGAGCCACAAGATCAAAGTCCCGAAACATTTCCTCAACGACCAAGGTTGAGGGTACCTAGGGAAGCACAAATCTGGAAGCAGATGCAACTAAAGGGAAGGAGCTACCTAAGATTCAGAAGGAACCATAGTAAAACTCTGGGCAGAGTGCGACATACACATAGGAACAAATATCCAGGTCGAGCACAGATTGGAAAAAGTCCAAGAAAGTCTTGTTGAATCCTGGCTAGATATTCAGAAGGTCACACCTCAACTGCCCGAAGCCAGTGATGCAGGAGAGCCAGAGCATCAGATTGAACTGCTCCAAGGAGCATGGTCATAGTTTCTCATTCATGTTGAGAATATGGAAGTGCAGTTGTGAAAAACCCAACAAGAAGTCGAGCAACAAACTCGAAAGCTGCAGGAGCATATGGAGAAGATGGTGCTGAAAGACGACAATGCCCGAGAAACACTACATAAGCGCACAACTGAGTGTACAAAGTTTTTCAGGGAAGTCAACGATTGGATGGGAATCATCGCTAAATGAAACTAGAAATTTGAAGATGTGTGCACCATAATCCAGGTGTTGAATGAAGAAGTTGCATCTACGATGGATCTGTTCGAGCAACAAGAAAAGTTCAACTAGATCCAACAAGTGGACAATGAACTGAACGCCCTATTTGAGGCGCAATTTGTAGCTAAGGAGTTGCGCGACTTCTGGCCTATCATTCAGAAAGTTTATATGAATATGCATCAAGTTGATGTAACAACAAATTCTGAATGGAACTCATTGGTCGCATCCAAGTCCAAGGGATGTATTATAGAGGCGACCCAACAATTCATGGCAGAGGCCTCACTCCTTGCCAAAAAATGGTAGGATAAAGTTGGGAGATTTCAAGAAGTGAGGAAGCGGTCCTTGGAGTTGGTCCCAGAGTTGGGCCCTTCATTTGAAGAGGAAAAAGAAGAGAAAGCACAAGCATAAGAGAAAAAGAAATAGGAAAAGGAGGATAAGGGAAAACAATAGTTTCTCTTGGAAGTTGCGAAAGAACTGAGTACTTGACTCGAAAGAAGAATTCTCACCCGAAGCATTGTTGGGACATTCCCTATCCATTTGTCCCAACAACGCTTTGGGTGAGAATTCTTCTCTTCGGAGGAGATGAAAATGATAGCGCTCTAGTCTACACGGTACCTTTGTTTATGAGAGCTCTGTAGTATCAATCCCACTCTTCGTCTTCTACACCTGTAAATCTCAAATCCCCACTTGTTTTCCAACTTTCCAAGAAATCCCCTGTCCTACCCAATCGTCTAGCTTGAAACAAGTAGTGTATGCCTCGATGTTTGAGAGCAGTGATAAGAGAATTCAATATCAATGAATTATTACCCAATCCAAGTACCTCATATTCTCCTAGAAGGATTGAATGGCCTATGCCTGGTATCGAATCTATCCAGTGTGTGATAACATCCAATGATTTTAAGAGACATCTCTAGGTGTTTGAGACCTTGTGTGTCCTAACTATGGAGCATCTCATCCAATACACCACCGTGGTTTTGGGGAGGTACTTGTCCTTAAGCAATCTGTGCCACAGTCCATCCTTCATCAAGCAATGCCAAAACGTATTTCCATCAAAGCTCTACTGAAAACAAACAAATTATTAACAGCCTAGCCACCAAAGGATTTTGGTTTGGAAATGAGTTCCCAATTGTAGAGGTGAAATCGTTCCCTTGTCCTAATGCCCAACTGTAAAAAAAAAGCATCAATTGTCTTAAATTATTAAGAACATAAGTAGGTATAATGGCCACCTCCAACCAGTAAATTGGTAGACTCTCAAGAACCTCCTTGACCAGAACAAACCATCCTCCTAAGGACAACTAGCGGTGACACTAGAGACCAATTTTCCTCTCAAATTTGTTGATGAGACATCACCAGTCCTCAACCCTGTAATTGGTAGGCTTAAGAAAAAATCGCAAATATCGAAACCCTTCTCTAAGATCCAAATTTTTTTAAGGGAAGAGATCCTTGAAACCAGTGAATTCATCCTGCTGTAAACCTGAGAAATGGAAAGAAGACTTAATTGGGTTTATATCAAGCCAAAAGCTCTGCAGAATGTAAACAATATAGATTTTATTTCCTTCCATTTGTCTAAACAAACACCCTTCATGATTAGGACATATTCCAAAAAAAACAAGTTTAGAATCTTTTGTAATCTGGAAAGCTTGACCCCTGAAATTTTCGCATCTACCTGTTCCTTTTTGAGAGGGAGACTAAGGCCTTCCATCAATAAAATAAAAAACATAGGGGACAATGGGAATCCTTGCCTTAGATCTCTCCCACTCTGGAAGAAAGGAGTAGGCCCACCATTGATCAAAATAGCAAACGAAGCTGTGTTAACACAACTCATAATCCAATTTGTTAGCAGCAGTCCAAATCCCATTTGAAGAAGAATCATCCAAAGGAAATCCTAGTTTACACAATCATAGGCCTTCTACAAATTCAATTTTAGAATAAGATCTCTCATATTCTTCACTTTGGTGCTGTGAAGACATTCCTTTGCCGTGTTGACGGCATCCATAATCTGTCTACCCTTCAAGAACCCCAGTTGCTCCCCGTATAATGATTGAGATAGGAATGGATTTATTATGTTGGTTATAATCTTTGCAATAATCTTGTAAGCCATATTACAAAGGTAAATGGGTATGAAATCCTCAAACCTAATGGGCTTGCTCACTTTTTGGATGATAACTAGAAAGGTCTAGTTTAATGACCTTTCCATAGTACCATTCCTCCTAGACTCCTCCACCACATCCAAAATGTCAGCCCCTCCCACATCAAAGAAACAAAGGAAGAATTCCACTATCCATTCGTCTGACCCATGACTTTTATCCTTGGAAAAACCATTTAAGACTAAAATAATTTACTCTATGGTGTAGGGTCTCTCGGCATCTGGATATCATGCTCAACAACATAGCTAGGACACTGTTGAACTATGCTCACTTGTTCAAAAAGCATGTTATTTCCAAATTCAACATAAATCCTTTAAAATGTCTCATCGCTTCCGTAACCAGTGCTTCCCGACTCGAGTGACAAGTACCATTTTCATCAATGATCTCCCATATATTTTTTCGGTTTTTCTCGTGGCTTGCAAAATGATGGAAAAAATTTGTATTTTGGTCACCCTTTTTTAACCAGGTCGCTCTACTCTTATGTGTCCATGATTCTTCTTTGAAAAGTAGGACTTAATCCAAGCCTCTTCTAAATCTTTGATTTGGAGATATACTTCTGTGAAATCAATCCTAAAATATCTGGTATGATAGGATCTCTCTAGTTTGTCCTTGATTGTGACTAACTCAAGAAGTTTGTTCCTCCTTTTTTATTTCACCCACAAAGTCACTCTAATTTTAAGTTCTTTCAGTTGCCTGGCAAATTTTCTAAGAGATGAAGTTTCATCCTCATACTTACTTGAGTTCCAAGCCTCATGTACTAGAGAAATAAACCCCACTATCCCCAACCAAATAGGGTTTAGCTTGAAAGGGTAAACAACCTTCCTAATGCCACCATCAAGATGAAGGAGCACCAGAGCATGGTTTGAGATATATGGGTAAGCCACCCAAGTTCTATATCTCCTAACCGACAAGATCAGGTCCTCTGAAAAGTAAATACAATCCAGACACTTTGCTATGGCCTCCAGCCCGCTTCTGCCATTGCACTAGGTAGGCATATAGTCTCTTGTCTCAATGTCAACTAACCCATGATCCTTGAATATAGTTTTAAAGTAACCTACCAATGGATCTAGATGAGCTTTGGAGTCACACACTTCCCCAACAAATACTGTAAAATTAAGGTCTCCAACAACAATTAGATGATTTGACTCTAATAGACCATTGCTAATCTCCTTATCCTAGAAGGATTTTATATTTTTTCATGGGTCGTAACAGTTCACTAATGTAACTGGTCATTTAGCCTCAAAAAGTTTACCTATCATAAGAATGCCGACACAGGTTATAAAAGGTGAAAGAGTTAAATTTGAGGGATCCCATGCCACACACATGCCCCCAGACCAACCCACAAGGTCCACAACATAGGCCAACCAACTAGGTTGTAAAGACATCACAAACGCTCGAGCTATTGCTTCCTCAACTAGGGTTTCTTGTTAAAAAATAATATCAGGAAAAGTGCTCACTAGTAACCCACAGAGGGAGGCTAATTTTGGAGCCCCTCTTTCTCCCCTAAGATTTAAAGATAGGAGTAACATTATTTGGCCCTAGCTAGGGCTTTAAAGTCTCTAAGATACCCTTGATCTGATCTTTTACTATCATGGTTATTCGAAATCTTGACACTATCAAGCACTTTTTTCTGTGCACTTCTTGTTTTTAAGGGAGAGACATCACTCCCCAGCCCCTTCGACCATGTAACTTGATTCTCATCATTATCCTTGCTAACTAGTTTTTGACCCCCAGTTGTAATAGAGAATGTGTCCATCTCTCCTCTAACCTCAGTACGCCCCCTAAATATAGGCAGGGGCAGTGGTGAAAAAATATCTTGAAAGGATGGGACAAGTGATTCAAGGACCTCCCCTAATGAGCTCTCCCCTACTTCTGACTCCCTCATACCCTGGAACACGTTTCTCCACCCTTCAGTTTCTATTGTAAGATTGTCAGTTCCATGAATATCCATAGGTGGTTTTAAAGTCTAATCAGAATCCCCCTAAATTGGGAAGGAAACCAAAATCCTTTGAGTTTCTACCCTTTTCGTGGCTCTAGACGGACTACCAAGTAGAGGCACACTAGGTTGGGAAGCAAGAGCCAGAGAAAATGATTTTTTTAAGTTGTCAAGCTCTAAGGTTGTCAAATTAGAGTAAAAGGAGGGGAAAATATTTTTGAGCTTACCCACTTTTGGGTCTTTTGCTGGAGAAGACATGGCTTCCTTCTCTATTGTAGCAGCTTCCCCACTCCAGAAAGAGTCCACCCCCAGAGACTCGCAGTGTGCTGATTTCCTAAGCATGGAAGACTCAGATTCCTCCTTTGGCACATACCCTAGATAACTTTTGCGCAAATGTCTCATTCTGCGACAGTATGAACATATAAAAGGCATACCCAAGTAGTCCAACTTCTATCCATAGACCCTCCCGCACCATTCAATATCCAGAGCCTCCAATAATCCACTGTCAATATCCAAATCAACTAAGATTTTCCCCATTCTCTTATCATTCCCTTTGAAAACCTCTTCGTCAACTGAGATGAATCTTCCTAGCTCATTTCCTATAGCTTCTAGTCCTCTATGATTCCAGAGTTGTAACGGTAATCGAGGAAGGAGGACCCATAAGTGTCTAAGTTGAAAATACTCAGTTAATGGGTCAAAACTAACCCTCCATCTCTTCAACATTAGACTTCCTCCACTTAAGGTCAAAGTCTGTTTTAAGATTTTCATTGTGTCCTCTGGTGATTTAAATAAAAAACATAACCAACCCCTTGTAAGGATCACAATCTCTGGAGAATATCCTAGCAATCGATCCTAGGTATTTTTCACTCACTCCTGGATGCCCAGTTTTCACAGAGCTCTATAGGAGAGCCCTCCTACCAACGCACATAGTGCTAACTTACAAGTCTCTTCCACCCCGACTTCCCTTGCTGAAAACCTTTTTCTTTTGGATTTATTTGGTTTTCATGGTTTTGGCCCTTTCCAATTCCTTTCATCGTCACTATGTTTATCTCCCTATCTTACAGGTGGATTGCTTCCTCCAATCCTATCCCGCATAGCTTGTTTCTTTTTCACATTGTCACCCAGACTCCTCTGTGTCTCTCCAGCACTGACTCTAAGGGTTTGTTTTTGTTGGGTTCCTATTCATGTTCTAGAAGCTTCAACATGAGGTTTCAAGAAACTCGTGCATGTCTCCCTTCCTATGTCTCCACATGCTCTATGCCTTAACTCTTCATCTAAGATGAAGAGTCCTGCTTTACTTCATAATGCCTCATCCTTAATTCCCATGAGTGCATTGACCTCAAATTCCATTAGGAAGCTTCTTCAAGAAGTGCCACCTACCTCTCCTACCTTCCCTTCAGCTCTTCTCTGGTAAACACGACTGACCACGTCAGTGCCCCTTTCTCGATAACCGTAGGCTACTTAATACTTGTTTTTTCTTCAGGTCATCATCATCCTTCCTGAATACCCTTCAATACTACATAATAAACTCTCCTTCTACCTGAGTTGGTTATCTTGCATTTGAAATAACTCATCCACCCCACCATTATAGCCTGGTTCGCCCCTCATCGTTATCCACCCCACCAGTATCACCTGGTTTTCCCCAATTCTTCCATTACAAGAGATTAGTTATCAGAATAAACTTTAATTACCCATATGTGGTGAGGTTTATTGGAATAAACCTTGTGAAAAATCTTAAAGTGGTACATTCATTACATTAAATTTTATTATAATATTGTTTTATTATGATTCTTTATTTTCCCATAAAGGTTATACTTTTAGCCTAGTATCTACACTTGGAATATATATTCCTAGCTTCCACTCTTCTTCTATATATTTATATATATACTCTCATCTCAACCCCCACTACAACCCTTTGTTCCATTCTCCATTCCAATTTGTTTTCGTGTTTACGTTCATCCTTCCTTTCAATATCAAGAGGATTCCCATTCTAGGTTATGGAAGAACCATTGTTGCGTAGAATCACCACAATTATTGGTGTATCTATCCAATAGATCCACAATGCTATTGAATTGGAGGAAAACCTCCACATTCTCATTCTGGACGCTCTTTACTTCAGCCGTGTAGAGGATTTATTAGGCCATATTTGCAACCAATCACGAGTTCGAGTTCAAAAAATGAATCCCCTTGAAGATTGTTTGGAAAAAATGAAAGATTCCCTTGGAGAGGCTAAAATATTAATCGATCATGCCAAAGGAATACGAGGGTGTAAGCGTTGCATCCTCCTCTGCAACATTGAGCTCTCCAGAATAACAGAATGGCAGAAAAGTTTTGATCACATCTTTCAAAAATTCACACTCTTTTAATATCTTTTTAATTGGAACTACCATAATTTCCCTCAAGCACCACCATCGATGTATTCATTCGAGAGATACATGATGTTCTTGGGTTGGAGGTGTTATCACTCCAAGAACCACTCCTAGACTGCAAATGAGAGTAAGCTTTGGAAGTTATTTTTGAAAACTGGAGGAGGTTTTTTTTCATCACATACCAAATAACAAAAACCTCTCTCAGTTTTTTAAAATGTGTTATGGTTAGAGTGATATTATACAGATAAGTGGTGCTACAGAATGTGCTGCAGAAACTCTATTCTAGACTGTTGAATTGATATTTTTGACCAGCTTACTTCCAGGAGTATTTTCGGGTGAGCCAGGATGAATTTTAAAAATATGAAGGAGGTCATTGTCAAGAATGTACCCATTAACATTAACCTCTTTCATTTTTCACACAGGTGTCACGGATTGGGATATTCAAAAGAATCTTTGAGCCCTATGTTTTTCATTTTTGTGATTTCCTGTTTGAGACATGTTTTTGTGACACCTATTCCGGCCAGCTGGAGATTAATTTAAAGAAACTGAGAGATTTTTTTATTTATAACAAGCTTATATACAAAAACCTCTCTCATATTTTACACATATATTATGGTTTTAGAATTACAAGTGGCGTTTTGAAGCCTATTTTTCAGAATTTCGCCTCCTGAAAAGCAGGAAATCGGTTAAAACGTGCCATTTTCTGTTTGTAGTTGTTTCTATTTTGGGAAAGGGGTTGGAGTTCGAATGGGTGATATGGAAATGACATATATGGCTATATATTCATTGTACAAGAGGGTAGGTGGGTTGGATTCATGATCCAAGAGAGGAGAGAGTTAGAGGAGCAATTTATTTGCTCAATTGTAAGCCTGAGGGCTTGTTGTAATTAACATTTATGCCATTAGATATTCATGAGAGTTTCTTATCAGACTTTGTGTTATTTGTTATCATTTTATCTTTTCATCTTGATTGAGTAAATATTTATAGATTTTGAAGATCAAAAGCTGCCTTTGGTTAATGAATTCATGAGCTGCAAAGGATTTGTGGTAATTGCTTGTTAATCACAGATTATTGTTCAAGCACTCTTTAATATATATTACAGAAAGGATATTTGTTATGTGGATATTATTCTCTTTGTTTACCTTCTATTCTTCTGTCCATGTTTTCATAAGCTCTTTGTCTGGTACGCAACTTGATTGCCTTTGATCTATAGGATGTTATAACTCCATGCCCAATGGAATGTATTTGCAGTAGTCTGATGCCCTCCTTTTTACTCTTCTCTTATTGATCCACCTATTCAAACTATTTTAATCCATTTACATTTCTATGTTACCAATCTTACTCTCATTTGT
>SNQJ01S0178535.1:0-19661 GCA_010110895.2 Picea sitchensis | reverse complement strand
TGTACTTGAACATTTAAGTGGGGTAAAAGGAGGTTTCCCCCTCGAAGAGGCTTATTATCTGAAATTATCTCTTTTTCAAGGCGTTGAGTACTTTTCCTGAGGTTTTTCTATGCTATATTGATGTTTGGTTCTTAACAATGTGCCAAGTGGAATTTATGGTAACTTCCCCACAAATTGCTAATGTTTGGCCTTTCCAAGAGATCTCAATTGTATAGAGTTCCCCACACAAAATAATTGATATACAATTCTGAAAATTGCACCGTAAATACTACAGACTGTCCACTATCCAATGCAACTTGTCTCACTCAATTTGGATAGTCTAGGAAGAATTGATGATTTTTTTACCCAGAACACCTACTTGAGAATAATCAATATGACTAGTCAAATACCCTATCTTCCATAGGGTGTATCTCAACATGTAAGATGACCCAACAGAGAAAGTTTTTATCACATATAACTTAATAATTTCTATGAATATCATCCAGATTTTAGGGTCTGAAATGTTATAGAAAAAATTTCATAGAGAAAATTCCTCGATGACTAAATTCAGAAGGATTCCATAACCATATCTTACACAATATATATCTCCAAAAGTATAAGGCATCAGGACCTGAAATGTGAATCCAACGTACCTTGATTCATCTACTAAACATGCTCTAAGGGGTTCCTTCTGAAACATCGTAGAAAAACAATTATAGCAAAAATTCCAAGGTGTCTCTGATGTAGTAGTGAAACCCCAAGACCTTGAGCTTTGATACCAAATGTTAAGAACCAAATATCAAGATAACATAGAAAAACCTCAGAATAAGTACTGAAAGCCTTGAAAAAGAGAGAATTTCAGATAATAAGCCTATTCAAGGGGGCAACCTCCTTATGCACCACATAAATTTCCAAATATAAGATGATTCCAAATGAAAATGTCTCCTTGGTATATATAGGAGACTAGGAGGTACAATTACAACTGATGGACCCAAGACGACATAAATAAAATAACATTACTACTGTAATATGCCCCAGTTAAGGGGTAATGTGCCACTATTTAGTGCTTAACATGTAGCATCTCATACTTGAATCACACCTGTCCTGATCTTTCCTTTGATGTTGGTCTTGTTTCCTGTTATATGAAAACACCCCATGAAAGCCATTGGAAAGAAGCTAAAAAGACACTTCGGTATGCCCATGGTACAATTTAGTTTGGGATACATTATAGTTAAGGGAGGTATCCTTTATCGGTTGGTTTCACTGATTCAAATTGGACTGACGACCTTGATGATCAGAAGTCTACTTCAGGTTAGGTTTTCAACCTTGGTTCATGACCTATCACTTGGGCCTGTAAGAAACAACAAGCTATTTCACTTTCTTCAGCAGAAGCAGAGTACCGAGCAATGATAAATGAAATGCATGAAGCCTTGTGGCTTCAAAAAATCCTCTTAGAGTTTGTATTCCAGCAACATCATCTCACTAGCCTTTGGTGCGACAATTAGAGTGCCATCAATATTGCCAAAGACCCAGTTCAACATCAACACAAAAAGCACATTGAGCTACACATGCACTTCGTCAGAAAGCTCATTCACGATTAAGTTATTGAAGTGCTCTTTTTCCCTACAGAAGATCAAGTTGCAGACATTTTCACAAATTCTCTTACAGAAGTGAAGTTTTCCAAACTTCGATCTATGTTAGGAGTTCAGGAAGTTGTCATTAAAGGGGGATAGTCTCTAATGCCTTCTTCCTTCTCCTATTGTGTCACTATTGTAAATCCTTCAATCCTATCCAAAGTTTTTCTTAAGGGGGGGTGCTAGGATATTTAAACACTTAGGAGTTAGTTAATCTCTACTTGGTCTAATGTGTCGTTAGGTAAAAGTGTGTTTCTTAGTGTGTTTCTTTAGTATGCATTAGTATCCATTTATAGTTAGGAAATCCGACAGTCACAATATGTTTCCAACATAGAGTGATCCGACGGTTTATATTCTCCATGATCTTAACAACTACATTGATTCGTGGATTAACACTCGATTGTTCCATGATCTCTATTTAAAGAGAATGGAGGGCCATTTTCGGATGATCGATTGTGAGAAAATCTCTTGTAAAATCTCTCTGTAATCTTTTTCTTTTGCATTAATAAACTGCTCCAAGTGGCCGGGTTGGTTGGGGCCATGGATGTTTCCTCGTATGTGTTTTACAAAATCAAAACATCAGTGTTTTGATCTTTGATATGGTTGTGTGAGTGGTTATTGAAGGCGTTCATCCTCTATTGGAATATCTGTGTAGTTGAACACACACTCTCTTCCTTGCTCCCCCTTTACTTCTCATGCACCAAAACACAATGTATAAAAACTATTGTAGCTACCTATACAAATTTACTCTCCTTGGGATTACTTGCTTGCCTCACACTCTTCTCCATGATGATTGTACTCAACCCCTCATGTGCCCAATAATTTTGGGATGTGACCACTCACACCCACCCTCTTACATGTATTCAATGATTGGATTTGGGAACACTCAATCATAAATCAAAAGGTTCATATACCAATAAAATTTTTAGGAAAATGGGTTGAATTAATATACAATGGTAATTCCCCCTTTGACCCCTCTTGGTAGTTATCCTAGACACTCCCCCATCTTATGGATTAATTCGGCCCCCATCTCTTGTTGGACATACTATCATTGATGTATTGTCATTGATGTCAACAACCGATGACACACATGAAGCTCAGAAGGGAAAGCGCAGTGCAGAAACATGATCGAGATCGAATTCCCCAAAGGACGAACTAAGACCGTCAGATACACAAGCACCAGATTAAGGGAAAGGATTGAGTGCAGAGTGCGAAGGGAGAATTAAACTACATGTTATTTACAATCCCACAATTAGTCTAGACCGCCAGATCTCATCGATTCAAAGTCTGACGAATGTGGTTGATCCACCAACAATCACACAACTTCAAATTGCGGAGCACGAAGGGAGAATTAAAATACACGTTATTTCCAATCTCGCAATTAGTATAAACTATCATATCTCATTGATTCAAATATCGACGATTGTGGTTGATCCACCAACAATCACGCAAATTCAATTGCGAAGTTTGGGCGATGGACTAAACGACATGCACATTACGGTTCCACAATTCACATCGACTATTGGATCGAGTTAAGTAGAAGGATAAGATAAGAAAAGATGAAGACTGGAGCCCCAAAGTCTTGACGTCAATGAGGACCATCTAATCTGGATAATACATGATGATCATTGGATCAGAACAATGGTCAAACTTCGGCGCTGACCACTTCGGGAGAAAAGGGTTGAGATCAAGTAAGATCACCCGAAGGCCAAAGTCCTGAAGTAAATGAGGACCATACAATATGAAGAACACTTCAGGAGATATCATGACCGTCAGATCATGTTTGGTGGAAGGACATAGTAAGCCACTAATGTCCCTAAGTAGACACAATCCATCTAATCTGAGGAACACTTCGAAAGATATCCTAACTGTTAGATCAAGGAAAGTATAAGGATAGGATAAGTAAGGTGAAAGGCCCGAGATCTCGAATAACTGAAATCCCGACAACCGTTGGATCGTGTTAAGCCTTTTTAGGTTAAATAATGACCATTAGATGAAGTCAAGTTACTTGAGGTTTACACTTCGGGGAATCTCACTTTGAAAGAATTGGGAAGTGGATAAATAGATTTACCCGAAGTCTCGAAGTGGACATGAGTTGTCTGATCTGAGGAACACTTTAGGAAGTATCCTGACCATTAGATCCAGGAGAAGAACATGTGCCACATAAGGAGATATATGTCAGCAAGGACACATGGCATAATAATATAAAGACAAGTGTCAAAGTAAAGTTGGCATTTTAGGTATGCGTGAGTAACAAATCTAAGTGACATGTGGAGGCCACTCAGTTAGTGCCACGTCAACAAGTGATGTCAGCAAGTTACGTCACTCTAAGAGTTGTTACTTGGGGAGTTTCACCAACAACAAATACCCAAATTTTTGAAATGGACGAGAACCATCCATTCAATTGTTGATCAAGTCTTGGCCGACGACTTACTTGAAAGGCCTCTGATAAGCCTGCATCATACATCTAAACGAAGGATTGAATATTGATGATCCGATCTGTTTCGGCTAAATCTGATTAGTGAGATTTGAAAGGTTGCAAAGGCCTAAAGTCCCGAAGGATGAAGTACTGAAGAACACAGTCCCAACACTGGACATATGGGGGATAAAAGGAAAAGGGTGAAAGAAGAAGGAAATTTTTAAATTAATAATCCTGTGGTTCTACACCCGTGGTCACATATAAATGGGTTGAAGGAAGCACCTTTACAGAACTCGATTTTTGCAAATATTTGCAGAAATATGGAATCAAGTTAAAAAAGGGGAAATCGATCCATACCTGTGATTGGTTTATGAAAAGCACTCTCACTAAATTAAAATAATCAACAATAAATGTTTGAATAATATAAGTGATTATTGTTAATGATAAAATGAAGAGGTGTGATGGTCCAAATAAAGGGACACAATGTTTTATAGTGCACACCAGTTGGAAGAGTATATAAACGAGGAGTGATGAGAAGAATGGGTCTCTGCAGTCCAGATCATAAGATCAAAAGAATAAGTAGATTCCAAGAAGGAAAGCTGAAGATACTTATGCAGTGAGGGTGGAAGGGAAGAGCATGGAAGGATTCATATCCTTATTAATCAAATTGTAAAATATAAGGGAGTTGGAGATTCCTAGGGTTGGTGCCCTAAATACAAGGGAGTTGGTGCTTCTAAGGGTTGGTTCCCTAAAGAAGAGGTAGTTGGTGCTTCCTAGGGTTGGTGCCCTGAAGAAGGGGATTAATGTATCCTAGAGTTGGTTCTCTAAAGAGGATTGGTTTCCTTCACAATTGTTTATAAACCTTGTAATTGATGTTAAATATATTTATATAATTGATTTTGCATACAATTCATTGTTGGTTCATTGTGGTAATCAATACAATATAAACAAATTAACTACCAATTGTTAAAAAGGGTAATAATGATTCACCCCCCCTCCCACCCTCTTAGTATTCCAACAATTGGTATCAGAGCAGGTGCCTTCAACACCGTTTAAAAACTAGAAGGTAGATCTTGAAGATGAATCAACAAGAGGGAATGCTTAGCAACAAAGGACCATTATTCAATGGAGGAGGTTATGCTCTATTGAAAATAAGAATGAAAAACTTCATGTTGGATCTTGGTTTTGATATCTGGAAATCTGTTGTAGATGGTTACACTATACCAACTACTCCACCCAAAGATGATTCAGGAAAGAAAATCTATAATGAAAACTTAAGAGTAGTTAATGGAATTCTAGGAGGGTTGACTAATTCTATATGTGTGAAGGTTATGCATTGTAAATCAACCAAATAAATGTGGGACAAATTGGAGGTTGTATATGAAGGAGATGACAAGGTCAAGGAAGCCAAACTACAAACCTTTAGAACTCAGTTTGAAAATATGAAAATGAAAGAAGAAGAAAATATTGTTGAGTACTTTCATAGGGTAGATGAAGTGGTTAACTCAATCAAAGCGGCATGAGAATAAATTATAGATAAAACTATTGTGAAAAAAATACTAAGGTCATTACCTATGAGATATGATGCAAATATTTCTACAATTGAAGATAGATATGATCGAAGCACACTCACAGTTGTTCAACTTCATGGAATTTTTACAACATATGAAATGAGAACATGGAATGATAAATAAAAAAAAATGAAACAACCTTTAAAGCATCTAAGACAAAAATGAGGCAGGAGCAAAAGACCAACGATAAGTTATTAGATATATCAGATGTAGAAGAGGCCAACTTTATAAAGAAACTCCATAAAGGATTTGGAAAATATAAAGGAAAATTACCTTTCAAATGTTTCAACTGTGGAAAAATTGGACACTTTGCTAACGAATGTCCCTATCCCAAGCAAGAGGAAAATGATGAAGAAGTTCACAACCAGAAAAACCGATACAAGAAGAAATTTTATAAGAAAAAGAAAAAATTCTACTCCAAAGAAGACAACAACTCTTCAGACATGAGTGAAGATAAAAATTTAGAGCTTTTATTTATGGGAATGCAAAATCAAGATGATCAACATTCAGAAGATGAAGAAGAAGGTAACTTCAAAGAAAAAGTCCTTAGTGTAATTGAAGAACTAGGAAAAACTAAAATCAGAACATGGTACTAAGAAGAGAGATTCTAGAGATTAAAGAAGCTACTAAATCAAGAGAGAAGGAAGTTTCTAAAACCATCAAGGAGTCAGAACATACCATCAGTGATTTGAAGTCACAGCTCCTGGAAGCTAATAAAAAAGAAGAAATCATTTTACAACAAATTAATGATAAAAAACAAGTATGTGGGAAACTAGAAGCTGAGATTAAGCTACTAAAAATAAAATTGAGAAAGTAAAAAAGAGATCACAATTTGAAAATAGTTCAAGGATATTGAATGAAATTATCAGTAGTCAAAGGTCACCAAACAACAAGACTGGTTTGGGATACACTCAAGACTCAACTTCTGCATCACAAGGATCTGTCAAGAAACCAATTAACTACACAGATGCTCTAAAAAACTCATTTAGAAAAGAATATAATGAGGAAAAGATGACACCATTGAAAAATATTACACATAAGCAAAAATCAACACTCTCCACTGGAGTAAAATATGACCAAAATAAATTCATCAGAATAAATACCCCTAAATATTTATTTATTGGATATTCCCACTCTTGCAATAATTTTGGACATAAGGCACTACATTGCACAGCTTATGGACAATAGAATAATAGAAATGTCCAAAAAGATAAGAACAACAAGTACAATGAAGAAAAGATAAACTATAACTAATTTTCTCTTTTGCAATATTTCAATTGGTAATGCCAAAAATGCAACAACTATGTTCATAAAACAAGTGATTGTAGATTGCAAAAATATGATAAAAAGACAAATATTCCCCATAATAAAAAAGAATGGAGGAAAAAGCAAGCATAGTGAAATATAGCATTATATGAGAGAAATCAAGAGTTTCAGTGGTATATAGACAAAGGATGTTCCACACACATGACTGGAGATCAAAGTAAATTTCTCAAGTTAAACAAGAAAGGAAAAGGAAAAGTAACTTTTGGAGATAATATGTCAGCCAAGATACTAAGAAAAGACACTGTTAGTTTAGGGAATAATAAAACCAAAGCAGAAGATGTACTTTTGGTAGAAAATCTCAAACCAAATCTTCTAAGTGTAAGTCAGACTTGTGATCAGGGTCACATACTTACTTTTGATTATCAGAAATGTGAAATTAGAAAAAAAGACATTGGAAAGATAGTAACAGTTGCACCAAGAACATCTAGTAATGTGTACATCCTCAATATAGAAGAAGAAGAAGAAAAATGTTGCTTAAGCCAAGTAGATGAAAGTTGGATATGGAATAGAAGGTTGGGACATTTAAGCTTTGACAACTTGATTAAAGACAATGAAAAATAAGAAGTTAGGGACCTGCCAAAAGTGATTAAACCTTCAGATTCTATTTGTAAACATTGTCAAATAGGAAAGAAAACAAGAGTTAGGTTAAAAAAAAAGATCATTCCACAACTAAACCATTAGAGCTTATTCACACAGATCTATGTGGACCTACCAGAACCAAAAGCACTTATGGTGAAAAATATATATATTTTGATTGTTGATGATTACACAAGATTGGTCTGGGTTTTCTTTTTAAAAGAAAAATCAGAAGCCTTTGAGAAATTTAAAATATATAAAAATATTGTAGAAAATGAAACAGATCTAAAAATAAAGTTTCTAAGATCAGACAATGGTGGAGAGTTCACCTATAAAGAGTTCACCCAATTATGTGAAAACCATGGTATCAAAAGACAACTTTCAGCTCCCAGGACTCCTCAATAGAATGGAGTAGTAGAGAGGAAAAAGATAACATTTCGAGAAGATGCAAGAATTATGCTAAATGAAGACAAAATTCCAAACAAATTTTCGAGAGATGCAATCCACACAACAATTCACATACTTAATATATCTCAGTTGAGACCCAATCATGACAAAACCCCTTATGAACTACGGTTTGGGAGGCTAGCCTCTGTAAAATACTTTAGAATTTTTGGAAGTAAATGTTACATAAAGAATGATGAAGATAACCTAGTAAAGTTTGATCCAAGATCTGATGAAGGAATATTCTTAGGATGCTCATCAAATAAAAAGGCATACATATGTTATAATCTCAGACTACTAAAAATAGTGGAAAGTGCAAATGTAAAAATAGATGATCTAATAAAAGGCACATTCCAAGGCTTTGATAAAAAATCTCAACAAGAGGATGATGATGTAGAATCTCAGCAAGAAGATGATAATGAAACACAGGAAAATGAACCTCACACTGATGAAGAAGATAACTAATAAACACCCTTGCCAATAACTCCATCAAAAAGAGTTCAGAAGAATCATCCCGAAAACCAGATCATTGGAGATAAAAGTGCAAGAGTGGAAAAAGAAGGAAACTAGCCTTTGACTCAGAACAAGCAATGCTATCCCTAATTGAACCAAAATCAGTTAAAGAAGATATCAAAAGTAAATATTGGATAAAATCAATGAATTAAGAACTAGATCAAATAGAGAAGAATCAGACTTGGGAACTAGTTCCAAGACCTAAGAACACGAATGTGATAGGAACTAAGTGGATCTTCAACAACAAATTAAATGAAAATGGGGAAATTATGAAGAGCAAATCTAAATTAGTCTGCAAAGGATATTCCCAAGTAGAAGGTATTGATTTTGAAGAAACTTTCTCTCCAGTAGCAAGACTTGAGGCAATTAGAATGTTCCTAGCATTTGCATGCTTCAAAAATTTCAAAATCTATCAAATGGATGTCAAATCAACATTCCTTAATGGAACACTAGAAGAAGAAGTCTAAGTTGAGCATCCATAAGATTTCATGTTATCAGAAAATCAGGACTATGTGTAAACTTAAAAAGGCTCTATATGGTCTTAAACAAGCCCCTAGAGCATGGTTCTCTAGGTTTGATCAATATCTACAAAAACAAGGATACAAAAGAGGGACTACTGACAAGAACTTATATATCAAAATTGAGGATAAAAACATGATTCTTGTGGTACTATATGTAGATGACATCATATTTGGGAATAATCTTAGTACACTAAGCAGAAAATTTGCAACTAAAATGAAAGAAGAGTTTGAAATGTCTATGCTGGGAGAACTATCATTTTTCTAGGTTTACAGGTAAATCAAACAAAAAATGGAATATTTGTTTCCCAAACCAAATATATCAAGGAAATGACAAATAATTTCCAAATGGAATACAATAAACATATGGGTACTCTAATGGTAATTGGATGTAAACTAAGTCTAGAAGATGACTCACCAAAAGTAGACCAAATGATGTATAAATCTATGATTGGAAGTTTGCTCTATTCAACAACAACAAGACCTGACATCATGTAGGTTGCAGGACTCATGGGGAGATTTCAATATGCACCTAAAGAAACCCACTTAAAAGAAGTAAAAATAATATTCAGATACCTTCAAGGCACCCTAGAACTAAGATTATGGTATCCAAAAGATAAAGACTTCAATCTAACCGCATATACTGATGCAGATTGGGCAGGTAGCATAGATGATAGGAAAAGCACCAGTGGAGGAGATGTTTTCTTAGGAAAAATTCTGGTAGCATGGTCAAGCAATAAACAAACATCCACAACACTCTCTACAATAGAGGCATAATACATTGCTGCTGCATCCTGCTACACAAAAGTTCTTTGGATGAAACAAACTCTAGAAGACCTACAAATAAAATATAATGATACTATTACTATTAACTGTGAAAACACTAGTGCCATAAGTATCTCTAAAAATCCAGTCATGCATTTGAAAACCAAACATATCCCAATTAAATACCATTTCCTAAGAGATTAGGTCACCCAAAAAATAGTTAAAATAATATATATAGACACCAAAGAATAGATTGCACACATTTTCACAAAATCTCTGCCCAAGAGTAATTTTAAAAATCTCTGACATAAATTAGGAGTAATTCAAAAACCTCATTAAAAATCAAATGGTCAGGGGAGAATTACCCTAGGGGGAGAAACCCTTTGCCATTGATGTCAAAGGGGGAGAGTAACTTCAAAGAGAGAATCATCACCACATGGGGAGTGCGTATGAAGTTAGAGTGTTTCCCTCAATGACAAAGGGGGAGATTGTTGGACATACTGTCATTGATGTCAACAATCGATGACACAGATGAATCTCAGAAGGGAAAGCGCAGTGTATAAATGTGATCGGGATCGAATTCCCCACAGGAAAAACCAGGACCATTGGATACGCAAGCGCCAGATCAAGGGCAGGGATTGAGTGTAGAGCGTGAAGGGAGAATTAAACTACACGTTATTTCCAATCCTGCAATTAGTCTAGACCGTGAGATCTCATCGATTCAAAGATTGACGACTGTGGTTGATCCACCAAAAATTGCACAACTTCAAATTGCGGAGCGCGAAGGGAGAATTAAACTACACGTTATTTCCAATATCGCAATTAGTGTAGACCTTCAGATCTCATTGATTCAAAGATCGATGATTGTGGTTGATCCACCAACAATCACACAAATTCAATTGCGGAGTTTGGGTGATATACTAAACCACACGCAAGTTATGGTTCCACAATTCACATTGACCGTTGGATCAAGTTAGGTGGAAGGATAGGACAGGAAAAGACGAAGACTGAATCTCCGAAGTCCCGAAGTAAGTGAGGACCATCAGATCTGGACAATACATGATGATCGTCAGATCAGAATAGTGGTCAAACTTCGGCCCTGACCACTTTGGGAGAAAAGGGTTGAGAACAAGTAACATCACCCGAAGGCCGAAGTCCCAAAGTAAATGAGGACCATCTAATCTGAAGAACAATTTGGGAGATATCAAGACCGTCAGATCATGTTTAGTGGAAGGACAACCTAAGACACAAATGTCCCGAAGTAGATGCAAGTCGTCTGATCTGAGGAAACACTTCAAGAGATATCCTGACCGTCAGATCGAGGAAAGTATAAGGATAGGATAAGCAAGGCCAAAGGCCCAAGATCCCGAATAGCCAAATTCTCGAAAACCATTGGATCGTGTTAAGACTTTTTAGGTTAAAGAATGACCATTAGATGAAGTTAAGTTACCCGAGGTTTACACTTTGGGGAATCTCACTTTGGGAGAATTGGGAAGTGGAGAAATCGAATTACCCGAATTTTCGAAGTGGACATGAGTCGTCCAATTTGAGGAAAAATTCGGGAAGTATTTTGACCGTTAGATCCAGGAGAAGAACATGTGCCACATAAGGAGATCTACGTCAGCAATGACACATGGCATAATCAGATAAAGAAAAGTGTCAAAGTACATTTGGCATTTCAGGTATGCGTGAGTCACGAATCTAAGTGACATGTGGAAACCACTCAGTTAGTGCCACATCAACAAGTTACATCACTTCGAGAGTTTCACCACCAGAAAATACCTGAAGTTTCGAAATGAACGAGAATCACCCATTCAATTGTTGATCAAGTCTTGACCGACGTTTACTTGAAAGGCCTGTGATAAGCCTGGATTGTACATCTAAATGGAGGATTGAATATTGACCGTCCAATCTGTTTCAGAGAAATCTGATTCGGGAGATTTGAAAGGTTGCAAAGGCCTAAAGTCCTGAAGGGCGAAGTACC
This sequence comes from Picea sitchensis, assembly GCA_010110895.2. Taxonomy (NCBI): domain Eukaryota; kingdom Viridiplantae; phylum Streptophyta; class Pinopsida; order Pinales; family Pinaceae; genus Picea; species Picea sitchensis. The sequence goes on along the minus strand of SNQJ01S0178535.1, from coordinate 7,932 downwards.
AAAGAACACGATCCCAACACTAGACATATGGGGGCTAAAAGGAAAAGGGGGAAAGAAGAAGGTAATGCTTAAATTAATAAACCCATGGTTCTGTGCCTACGGTCACATATAAATGGGTTGAAGGAAGCACCTCTGTAGAACTCTGTTTCTGCAAATATTTGTAGAAATATGGAATCAAGTTAAAAAATGGGAAATTGATCCATACCTGTGATTGATTTACAAAAAACACTCTCACTAAATTAAAAGAATTAACAATAAATGTTTGAATGATAAAGGTGATTATTTTTAATGATAAAATGAAGAGGTGTGATGGTCCAAACAAAGGGACACAATGTTTTATAGATCACAGCAGTTGGAAGAGTATATAAATGAGAAGGAGTGATGAGAAGAATGAGTCTCTGCAGTCTAGATCAGAAGATCAAAAGAAGAAGTAGATTCCAAGAAGGAAAGCTAAAGATACTTATGCAGTGAGGGTGGAAGGGAGGTGCATGGAAGGATTCATATCCTTACTAAGAAAATTGTAAAAGATAAGGGAGTTGGAGCTTCCTAGGGTTGGTGCCCTAAATACAAGGGAGTTCGTGATTCCTAGGGTTGGTGCCCTAAATAGGAGGGAGTTGGTGCTTCCTAGGGTTGGTGCCCTGAAGAAGGGGATTAGTGTCTCCTAGAGTTGGTGCTCTAAAGAGGATTGGTGTCCTTTACAATTCTTTATAAACCTTGTAATTGATGTTAAATATATTTATATAATTGATTTTGCATACAATTCATTGTTGATTCATTTTGGTAATCAATAAAATATAAAACAAGTAACTGCTAATTGTTAAAAAGGGTAATATTGATTCACCCCCTCCTCTCAGTATTCCAACATTTTTGTCCATGTTCCCTTAGAAACTTGCATCACATTTTATTATTAACATTCAAAAATACAATTCGCATATTACTTCACTTGGCCGTAGCCACATAATCTATCTACATTAAGCATTAATTAAAATAGGGATTATAGTGGGGATGTTATGTGGACTTTGTGCCAACATTCACTACACCACTATATTATGCTTCTATGGTCGATAAAGAAACCATCTTATACTTTTACAAAACTAGGTAATGGGTCCATAGCTAAGACACAATACATAGTGAGATGTTGACTTATCATAATTTATATAGTTCAACCACATTTGTGCAATCAACTAATTGGTTCACTTTATCATTGCAATAATTTATACCAAACTAGTAATTTCCTTTGATATAACAAACAATTCTTTTTGTGATTTTAATGTGACTTTTTGGTGGATCATGTATAAATAAAGAAACCACACACAAAAAAGGAGATATCAAGTCAACTATAAGTTAAAAAAATAAGTCTAATGACATGTTGTTGGTACAATGTATCATCAACTTTCAGAGAATCACACTCCTAATGACATGTTGTTGGTACAATGTATCATCAACTTTCAGAGAATCACACTCGGTTATCTTCATTCCTAATTGATAAGGTGTAGCACATGGTTTATAGTCTTCTATTTTGAACTTAAATATTTACACATATTTAGGTTGAGAAATAAAGATACCATCATCCATTTGTAAGACTTGAATTCCCAAAATAAATGCAATTGACAAAGGGTAGTTGTTGAGCCTCATTTTTGTCACCTCCAATTGACTTATCTTGTCCCATATCCTAACCAATTTTTCCTCATACATACACACTCTCTACCTATTTTCCTTAACAGACATGTCATTTAGCAATTGTTTTGTACATGAGGTAATATTCATTTATTTATGATTTATGTGGTTTATTAATGGTTAGAATTGAATAATTAATGATTATTATGCTCCTAATTACTTTGATTATTATTAAGTAGCTTCATGACAAGGCATCACTTCATCCGATACTACCCCTGGTCCGATACTACAACAACCAACTGATCTATTCTAGTACTCCGCTTGATCTGGTACTCTAGCTGATCTGATACTCTACCTGATCCGATACTCTGTCTAATCTGGTACCAACTCTGCGCTGATCTGGTACCAACTCTCCACCTATTCCGGTACCACCATTGTGCTGATCCGGTACCAAGATTTGTTACTATGCTAGTCTAGTACCAACTGTGCTAGTCCGGTACCAACATCCTACAGGATTCCGGTACCATATTTGCACCTTGATTTGCATGCAGATGAAGATGAATATCATAATTATGGGATATGGGTTTTGTCTAGAGCAGTGTTTAAATGCAAACAAGTGTGGTTTAATTCACCCAGATCACACGCGTGGACCTCCATCTCAGGGGGAACAATTCAACCAAAAATCATCAAATATTTCTAAACTGGCATATTGCACCTTGCTTTTTGTGCATATGGAATCATATCCTACAAAACCATCAAATGGGTTTTTAGTAAAATCTGCCAGTTACAAAACCTATAAATAGTTTCTCAAAATTCACAATGGATAGAGAGATATCGAAGGATCTTTAACCTGAATTTGTAATATCTGGTGAAAAACCTAGATTTTGTGCATAAACAGTTTAAACAAATTCTGAGTTGGGGGATTTGTTCTGATCCATCCCCATTGAATTTTCATGTATAAATCTGAAGGAAGGAGTACTGAGAAGGGAGGAGAATTCCATATATTGTTATGTTGGAGATCTGATTCCGGAGTAAACTATTTTGTAAACCTTTTTCTGAAGTAATGATATGAGTTACAGTTTATGAAATTGAGGTGTTTGATAAAGTTCTCCATTATGTAAGTTTCTTTGATATTCCTTGTTGGCACGTTAAGGGCCCACCGATCCAACCAAGGTAAGATTCTTTGTAATTATTCTGTGAATGTAATTCTATTTGTGTGTGAGTGAAACTGTTTCATAGTTTAATTGTAAAACAATTAATATAATTCATTTTTGTTTCATTTTAGTAATACATTTGATAATGTGCAATATAGGTTTGTGATAATTCTATAGATGTTCATAATTTCTGAGTGAGCATTTATTATTTTCGTGTGTGTGAACAATCATTTGCTAAGTTGTGTGCTTAAACATTTGTTTCTATTTTGCAAGTACACGAACAATTAAGATCCCATCATTCACCCTACATGGACCATTAAATGGAGAATCTTAATACACCTAGTGTTTTCTATGCAGGGACAAATAGTTTCTTCAATAATTGATTAAGTTATGAGTGGTTTCCTTTTGAATACTGTGTGCAAAATATTGATTACAGTTTACTGTTGAAATTAGTTGCTATAGGGGACAGATTCAAAGTCCATATTTTTATTTCATGAGTCTGTAAATGGACATATTCATTACCTGAGTAAGAACCTTTAGATCACATGCTTGTTGGATTCTGTTTATGAGTTTTCTTTCTGATCTTTAAGCTGTGTGAGGAAGATAAATTAAAAAATTGTAAACCAAAATATTGGTTTTGAGTGTTTCTTATTTAGGCTATACTCATCAGACATAGTTAAAACACTTGTTGTCGACACATATAGTGTAACAACTCTATTGATTACGAATCCCGATCGATAATTTATGTTTGGTAATATATTATGCATATAATTTCACCAACATTTTGGCGTCGTTTCCGAGGAGTTGTAAACGATAATATGTAGTATTTGAATTAGATTGCTTTAATGGTATTGGATTGGTTTTATGGACAACCTAAGGGTGAAGAGAAGGCTATAATACATGAGGGAAGAGCCCACACATCCACTTTAGTGGGGTTTTCCAAAGTTAGGTTGTCCTCTCCCTTTCATGCAAAATTGTGTTTTTATTTATGCAAATTTAGTTTTATTTATGATGAACTAACTTGTGCGAACTAATAACCTTATGATAGTAGGGTCCCAGTAACACAAGGAGTTCAAGTTTGGTGTTTTTTTTTTTTTTAAATAGTTTTAAAATTAATATATTTGATGATAAATAATGTTTGGGGTGCTGTAAGAACCCTCGAGTACTAATTTTTGTTGCGAGACAAGGATCATCAACCAGCTATACTAATTCACGGATGATCAAGAGCTTGAAGAATGTTCCTCCAAGAACTTTCTCACATTCTAGTAGCAGATGGGATATCCACCTCTCAGGAAGAGCATATCTTGACAACAATTAAGAATTTAGTTTTCTCTCCACAAGAAGATTTAGAAGTCCCTTCGGATTCCTATTTTCAATTTGTTGAGGATACTAAAGAATCATGGATAGAATTCAATGGAGAGAAACCATTGGAACCTGAGATTGAGGAGTTATTAACATGCCTCTCAACAGATCCTATATGTACTCCAAAGACCAATCATCTTGAAGAAGATAATCTTCTTAGCATGTAAAAGGAGCACATGTTGTATGACCTAAACAAAGAAGAGAAACAAGAATATCATGATCCTATTGAAAGATGGTTCCAATTAGTTATCAGGTCACACTACTCTTTTACTTTTAATTATTGTTTGATCTCATCATCAAAGAAACTAGTCCTTCATACTCCGGTATGCATTAAAATTTATCTTTTAAACCCGAGTATGGATATATTTCTAACCCTGCTACGCACATGGCTTCACTGGAAGTATTCCTATACTTGAAGGACATTTTATTTTTTTCAATTAAAGTAGGATAGTAAATAAATAAATAAATGTTGCAATGCAACCTATGTTTCATACTTTTCATAAATGAGAATGTCAAAAGCTAATAAAGAAATTAGTTTAAGATCTTTTGTTCCTATAGTTCTAAAAGTTATGATAATTTTGTTTGGAATTTTATGAAGAGGTGATCTCTTCATCCTCTGAATGAACACATAATACTGGAAGGGTTTCAAAAGAGGAGAAGGCATCCTTGTCAATGGAAGATAACACTTAAGGGAGAGCTTCATGAACTATTTCTTCAAATTTCTTCTTTTTCGTTAAGTTGTTAAAAAAAAATTCATTCGTGCTTTATCCTTACCTATCTATTTAAAGACCATTATTTCACAAGGATGGTCGATTAAGTGATCTTTTTAATAGAAATTAAAATTTAATGTTAATTCCAAACTATTGTATTCATAACTAATAATTCAACTTTTGACATTTTCCCTGAATTTTCTATTTGTAAGCATGAATAAAAATATAGTTTTAATTAGTTCTATTGGTTTGTTTTTAGCAGATGTTAGCAATCCTCTGAGTAGCCCTTTTTTAGCATCTCACATTGTTTGCATGAGGCCATGAAAAACCTCAGGCATGGGGGAGTGGCTATTGAGACAATAGTAGTTAGGTTTATTTTCTAATAAAATGGAAGTTGAAACAAAAGAATTGGTTAGTTTGGTTCCAAAATGAGGAGGTTTCTTCATCTCAAAGGGAGGTTGCCCAACTACATTTTCTTTCTTGTTAAAGAGCTTGGAACCCAATCATTTTATGACACTTCCGTTGCAATCTCAACATTCCTACATCAGTGTGCTGATTTCAATTTTTCTAGCATGATACTTCAACATAACAAATTCATGTGTTTCTTCTTGTAGCAGTAGTAATTTCTAGCATCTTCTACAACTTGATACTTAGAGTATGCCCGCCACAAGGAGAAGCCTACAAATTCCAATTTTCAGAATACATCTTCAGATACCTCATCAAATTTTCATCCAGTACTGAAGAAACAATTTTCTGTGGTGGTCTGGTACTAAGCCTGTGGTGGTCCGGTACTAAGCATGTGGTCAGGTACTAGTGGTGGAATTTTGGTAAAATTGTTCTATACTTGATATTTCCCTTGTTTAAACAAAGCAAACTTAAGGGAATGGAGGTACGAGCTGGTTATTACATTCTTTCCATTAAGGATTATATAAATTATGTGCTAAAATGTTTGGTTATTTTCATGTACTGTTTCCATCTTAAGCTATCAATATCACCATGATTATTTCTTTAAGTGAAAATTCCATGTGTATTCCACTCTTGTTTGCTAAGATTACTAATGCATCCATCCTATTATCACTGAATTCCTTTGTGAAGTGGCTGTCGTCATGAACGAGAAAACATCATCCATCATGTCACTTTGTTTCTGCCCCTTGTTACTTATTTTCATTTTTCTGTTACGGTACTGCAGAATTATGTTCCGGTACTGCTTTATTTCGGTACTACAGAATTATGTTTTGGTACTACAGAATTATGTTCCAGTACTGTTCTGTTCTGATACTGCTTTGTTCTGGTACTGCAAAATTATGTTCCGGTACTGCTATGTTTAGGTACTATCTTGTTCTGGTACTATCCTGTTCCAGTACTATCTGTTCCGATACTATAGAAACCTGTTCCGTTACTTGTCTGGTACTGATGCCAAAGTGATATGATCTTTTTCATGTGCTTAACATTGTTTTCACTTCAGGTAATTGGAGGCATGAGCTAATATTTTCATGTTCTTTTTATCAAGGATCATTTAAGTCTTGTGTTGAACTATTCTTTACTCTCACATACATCTTCCTCCTACATTTTTACACTCACCCCTAAATGAATCATCCTTTCTATCCTTTAAGGAGACATTTTCACATTTAGCTCTATATGATAATGGGTGCACTTGTCTTATTACCTCATCATTTTGAAAAAGTGTTTTCTAATTGAAATATCCATTGAAAAGTGGTGACACCATTATGTCTAATACTAACCTAGTTGATTCAACAAGTTCTTATCCAAGTTTCTCTTGGGAGGTATTGATGAAAACCTCATGTGGTGGACTTCCCTTGCAAAACCTCAATGAACTTTCATGAGAACCCTAATAGGATTAACTAGAGGAATCTCTTAGTCATTATCCGAGATGTTCCATTATACATTGAATAACTGAGATTTAAGTCTAATGTGGATGATGTCACCCTTGGGATAATTTCAAACAATTAATTATGTGCATAATAACTCTAAAACACTCTCGTACCACTTGCCTTCCTTATACTCTAAATCTGTCAATGAACAATATACATCATTCTAAATATTTTGAGTAATATAATAAAAATGAAGTATCAGGAAGTACAAGTAAACCCGTCGAGGTATTGAATAGGTCTGCTGGCAGTAGGGCCATGCTTGTATGGTACTAAGGTAAACCCGTCAGGGTACTGAACATGCCTATTGGCAATGGGGCTATGCTGGGTAAAGGGAGCTGGAAAACATAAAGTGGCACACCTAAAACTGAACAAAAACCCTTGGGTCTCATTCTAAAGCAATAATTCTCAAATCAAGGCTAGGATATGACCTTTATATCTCTCGGATGATGTTCTTAAGAACCTTCAAGTATCCACTTTACGGTTCTATATTTAAAATAAATAGGTTTGCATGAAAGTGGGACCCTCATTATATGTAATTCACCTTACCTAAGCAAGAAGAGCTTCATCTCTAAAAACTTGGATAAGAAATGAATTAATCATGTTGGGATGTATTCTTTTATATGTTCCTCTCTTCAAATGAGATCTAAACTATGCTTATATCACTTTTATTTTAAAGGTAATCTATCCAGGGGGCCTATTAGTCAAAGTCGTTATGAAAACTCTTGGCCGATATCCTATAATCATATTAGAGTCACATACAACCCTCTCTCCTAACTATGATCCACAACAGATTGGATAAGACTTAATGTCAAATCACTAACAGATTGTTAAGCCCTAAATAGTGGCTCATAACCCCTTAATTGGGGCATATTACATTAGTAATATTATTTTATTTATGTCGACTTTATTCCATTAGTTGTAATTATACCTCCTAGTCTCCTATATATACCAAGGAGACATTTTCAGTTTGAATCATCTTGTAATTGAACATTTATGTGGGCATAAGGAGGTTTCCCCCTCGAAGAGGCTTATTATCTGAATTTCTCTCTTTTTCAAGGCGTTATTCTGAGGTTTTTCTATGCTATATTGATATTTGGTTCCTAACATATGGTATCAGAGCTCAAGGTTTTGGGGTTTCGCTGCTACATCTGAGACACCTTGGAATTTTCACTACAAATTGTTTTTTACAATGTTTCA
>SNQJ01S0178534.1:0-19661 GCA_010110895.2 Picea sitchensis | reverse complement strand
AAGTAATGAAGCGCCCCATGGAGCTTCCTGTCACTAAACCATTTTGTAACTCTCCAAGTCACATTTTTTTGCAACATCTTTGAAGTACAGGATTGGTTTCTTGGGTTAATTGTGCTAATCAATTTAAGGTAATTCACACTTCCTCTCTAATCCATAATGACTTAGCTTAATTGACTTTAGGGTTTCCCCCTAGGATAGGGTAGTTTCCTAAGTCCTTAGTCTGAAGTCATAGAAACCGAGCCAGTGTAAGATCCATAGAGAGCAACTGTATAACAAACCATGAGAGCAACTCTATAACAACATTTAGTACAGATTTTTAGCACAGTCCACAGTGTCCAATTACCATATTTAAGTCATAGAATCAGAGCCAAGGTAAAGTTCCACAAATGTTGTTAAAGAAATAGAAGAATAGAGCAATATGCCAACAAGATTCATTAGGAAGCGCCCATTTTGCACCCCGGAGCGAGCTTCCGAAATCCAAAAGCGGGCTTCCGAATTTCGGAAGCGGGCTTCTGGAGAAGCTTCCATGGAGGATTCGCTCGAAGTGGGGTTCCGAGGGTGGAGCGGGAGGAAGCTTTCGGTAACTATGACATCAACACATCTTGGTATTACACCAAGATCTACCTGGTCAAAGACCAGGTTGCCCCAGAACATATCTGGGGGCCCTAGAACACATCTAGGGTCTTATCCACCAAGGTACAAGACCAAGGATCAACCCATGCATTAAGAAAAGGTTCCTTGGAGCACATCCAAGGGGCCCTAGACACATCTAGGGACTTATATCAACCACCAAGGAACACATCCAAGAATCAATCCAAGCACTGGGCAAGGATTCCCTGGAACACATCCATGGGCCCTAGAACACATCTAGGGTCTTTACTGTGGTAGATGACTGGGGGCCCTCACAAGGGTCTTTTGCCACGACACTCACTGCTTGGTCTCATACCAAGAAACCCCAAGAGTGTGCTGGGGGCCCTAGTCCACAACTAGGATCTTATGTCATCCTCCAGGAGAATGGCTCTTGCAGCTGCACTAATTTCAACACTTTGTCAGCACCATAGTAGTTGTTCCATCAACAAACCCTATAGCTTTGGATTTACATGAGGTAAAGGAGGCCAAACCTCAGAGGCTTATTCTGGATGGGGTGAAGGACCACCTTATCCCACACTTGGATCAAAAGAAGACAACCAAAGAGATGTGGGATGTAGTTAAAAACTTGTATGAGGCGAAGAATGAAAACCAGAGGATGGCCTTGAAGGATAAACTGCATGATACCAAGATGGGTAAGGGGGAGAGTTTGTCTTCTTATCTTACTCGAGTAGCTCAAGTGAAAGATGAGCTGGTTGCAGTTGGGGAGGTCATATCAGTTTTAGAGTTGGTGAGGATAGCCTTGAAAGGATTCACCAAGGAATGAAAAGTCTTCGTGAAGTGTGTGGTGGGTCGTGAGCATCTTTCAGATTGGAGCAGATTGTGGGACGATTTCACTCAGGAGGAGATTCGAGAAGGATCTCAAAGCAATGGACAGAAGGGAGATGGAGCTGATGAAGAGAATGTTGCTCTTGCTTCAAAGGGCAAGGGGAAGAAGAAAGGAAATTCCGGAAGGGACTTGAGTGAAGTTAGATGTTACTGTTGTAACCAGTTGGGGCACCTTGCTTCTCAGTGTCCTGAGAAGAAGAAGAAGAAGAAGAAGGAACAGGAGGGGCCTGATACAACTACTACAGTAGCCATGGAGGACTTTTCTTCCAAGTTTGATAAGTAATTTTCTTTGGTTACTCTAGTATCCAGTGTTGGTAATGGAGGATTTGGGGGTGATATGGATTGTTGACAGTGGAGCCTCTTGTCACATGATGAGAATCTGGCGAATATTCCTTATTATCACAGAGATAGGTCCTGACTGGTTGGTGGAGAGTGAAGGAGGTATGGTACGAGCCATATGTGGAGTTGGAAGGGTTAGATTCTGACTCGAGTATGGAGGATTCCTGGAGCTTGATGGAGTTCTCTTTGTTCCAGGGTTGAGGGTTAACTTGCTCTCAGTCTTCGCCTTGGAGAATGCTGGATATTGTACATTGTTCAAGAGGGGACATGTATTTATCTACAAGGAGGGAGCGGAGCCGGTTGAACCATAACTGATTAGTGATCGGGTGGATAGGTTGTACATGTTGCGAGGACAACCTTCGGGTTATGATTCAACGTCGGATGAGGAGTAGGAGGCTCCTGAGACTGTGGTGGGCCCAAGGATTCAGTCTTGCATTTCGAGAGAAGAGAGGGAGTCTCTTCTGAGCAGCGATAGGAGGCTCAACTGGTGTGATCGAACCAATGCTCAAAGTGGAGCGGATTCTCCTTGAAGCTCAGGGTTTAGAGTGGTTGTCAGGAGAAGATCTTCTGGTTCGAGTTATGTGCAGGTGTTGAGGTTGGCTCCAGGTTCAGAGGGAGCTTCTACTGCGAACAATGTGATGGGACCTGATGATGGTGATGGCAGCGAGTACATCCCTCGCTAAGAGGGAGTGTTAGCTTTTATAGCTCGGGAGGTACTCTACATGTTTGTCTTGTATGCGGAAGTAACCTTATATTTGCACTACTAGACACTTGACTTTGTCATGGGTTTTTATAAAGTTTTAATAAAGTGGTTCTTTTATTAAAGTGACTTTTTAATGATGTGTACCTTCTAATACTAAAGTGACTTTATTTCATAAAGTGCACTTATGTTATAAAGTGAAAGTGTACTTCAATATTTTAAGTGATTTATTTTGGAGGGAATGAATCATGTCCCTTGATGATGTAAAGGTAAGATTAGATCTTGGCCTTTGGATTTAGGGATGGGGAAGGTGAAAAGACACTTGGAAGGTGAGAGGTCATTTTTGAATTATAAGAGAATGCATTGGGTAGTGTGCAAGACACAATGAGAAGAGGAGATTGAGAGATTTCCGAGAGAGCTTGAGAGAGGAAAGTGAGCAGGGAATTTTTGGCATGGATTCCAAGGAAGATTGGGCACATTTCCCAAGGGAGAAATTTATGTTTAGAAGAGGCTGAGATTTATTGCTGAAGACAGGCCGTACTGTACGGATCCGTACAAGTCGTACAACAACAAGTTTGGGACGGAAATCGAGGTAAGTGTGAGCATGGTTTTCGAGGCAGCTTTTGGTGAATTTTTTGTTGGAGGTCGGCCGTACAGGAGTGAAGGTACAACAGCCTGTTGTGGGCACAAATATCGAGGTGCTGATTTCAGCAAGGCCGTACAACTGTACGGATTTGTAACGTTTTTGTAGGCAACAGATTTGTGGGACTGTTGGGTGTTGTGAGTGATTCTCTTGGCTGCTAAATGTAATTTTGCTGCTGATATATCTTTCTTGAAGCTAATAAAATTTCTCTCTCTCTTTGGGTTTCCCCACATTGGAGTTTTCCCTGGCTGGTTGCCTAAATTTCTGAGTATTGCATGGATGTGTGATCGTTGTTCATTGTGTTTATTCCGCTGCAAAAGTACTTGGCAATGTGTATTTATGCTCATAATATTTTCTGAATGTGGGTTTATACATTTCAGAGTGCATAGATGACAGTTATCTCTAGGTTGCTAAGTGTATGACAGAATTTGTGCATGCTGATTTTTTCATTAAATTTCTACACATAAGTCCTCAAATGATGTCCCCAAGGGATGACCATGCCCACATATCAAGCTAGGCACCTCTATAAAGCGTGGAAAGTGACCCTCAAGTAAAAATAAGACATAAAACTCTCCAACGGCTAGTATGATGTCCACACGTGTGAGGTTGACCCTCATATCAAGTAATAAATAGCTCAAAAAGTGATGAAATGAGAGAGCGCTGTAGGATATTCAATGTGGCATGACAAGAGGAGACCCATGCACGTGGAAATAGCTCAAAAGTGCCTCAGACAATGTGACTGGTGCCTTGGGATATGTGAATTGCCTCAATATTTGTGAGGCTTCCTTGGGAAGCATGAAACTGTACGAGCATCTGAAAAATCATCTCCAAGAATCCATGGCCAAAGTGTGACATATACATAAGATTGGGGTCCATGCTTAGGCATAAGTTAAGTGTGCTTCAAATAAGTATGATTACTTTTACAACATGAGCAACACTTTTACATTACATACAAAGAAGTGAGAGAGGCTAGAAGCTCCCCTAGATTATGTGTTCTAGTAGATCCATCCCAAGACCCTTGCATATCCACTCAGGTCATAAATGGCCGACATGGTGCAAACTTAATGCTACCAAGGGGAAGTTAGCCTAAGCCAAAAGAGCAAGGACTATCTTGAAATGGGGATTAAATAAACGGGCCATGACCGACCAGAAGTCGTTTGGAGAGACCACTTAGGTCCCACACTATTACATAGATCATCTAAGCATGGTCCAATACAATACATAAGTACAAAGATAACCACACTTTTGGTTCATCATGATACAATGAAACACATAATCTGCTCATATGATGGATCACATCTGGCGAAAAAATATAGGGTGCACTGAAATGAATCTGAGGTGTAACAAGTATAGAGGAGGAAGTAGTAAAATGTTTTGTACAGGAACAGCATACTTCCATATACACCTTTTATATAAATCTTTAAATCCTGGTTTATGCTGCTTGATTTAAAATTTGTGACTCTTTCAAGTTTCATATTATGAAAGTACATACCACCTTTTCCTGTATTGAATGAATGGTGTAGATTCTTTTTCACATTTGGTTCCTTTTCAATCTAGAATTGATCATTTAAAGCTCCTAGACTAAAAAAGTTGGCAACATGCTTCTCCCATATTTCAAGTAGCTTGTAGGCTTAGTATGTAGCCATAAGCTTTCAACTGCTGCCAACTAAATAAATTTGTCTGGCAATTACAATATGGGCTACACATTGTTTTTTTTATATTGATGCATTGTCTACCATTCAGGTCTCTGGTTTTCCATGATTTTATTGCCAAATGCCTGACAAAGGAGCCTCGGCTACGGCCTACAGCTACTGAAATGCTGAAGGTAATACTGTCTATATCCGCATTATGTCAGCCCAATTTGTCTAAGCATTTTGGTTTTTGTGTTTCAGAAAAGCAAGATTTGCTGAGGATATAAGACCTCAATTACGGCACAACATGAATTTCACACCAATACATATCCTGTAAAGAGCAACATTATAATGTACATCTTAACCTTAATTCACAGCACAAATTCATCGAAAAATGCAAGGGAGCTGCTGCTTCCATGTTGCCCAAAATAGAGATTGCAAGGCAGACAAAAATTGAAATGGCTGCACAAGCATTTACCCAAGGGCCAGGAACATCATCTTCAGGTGGTGGAGTAAGTAACTTGGAATTCGTAGCCTGTAATTGAATGCAGTAAAGAGGCAAATACTTATACAATTCGCAATCTACTATGTAATCGTAATCTGAGCATACCAGTCTTAAATTCATTTACCTGCAGCAATGGTCATGGGAGAAAGGACAGACATTGAAAATGAATGAAAATTATGGAGGAACAGTGCTGATAAAATCTGATAAAGGTGCCGTTTCTGAAGTAGCAGATGACCTCACTCCAGCCGGCACTGCTGAAAGGTCCCCAACAGGTCCTAATGAAGAGGCACATGCAGAAGGTAAGGCTACTTTTTTCCACTTTACCGCTTTTCCTGTTTTTCCTTTAATCTAAATGTGAATGTTAGTAAAATTATAAATAACAGGATGGATAATGTTTAGGATTGAACAAATTGAAATTGACTATTGGATGGTGCCCATCATATTGATTGCCAGAAGTAATACTTGGCAGTTCTTAATGAGAAATTTAATTGCTATTGTGTTTTGCAATTCACAATGCTACTTGAACTTAAAGAGTTTTAGTATCTTAACCTGTTTGTGCCCCATGTTTTCCATGAGTCTTTTCTGTGAAACTGAGCACTAAGGTATTTATGACAGATGTGGCCCTTGCAATCAGCTTTTGCTGCCACCAATAAGACCTTACTGCTTGTTAGCACAAATTTTTACCCTCCAATCTAAGCTGATATATATGTTAAGACAGTGGTAAAAACTAGGCTAATTAAAGGAGTAAGGCCCCAAATTGTCACTGACCAAACCCCTCTCCGTTTGGGCTAGTGCTTGCTTATTATTATTAATATTTTTATTTTTTATTTTTTATTTTTATTTTATTATCTGAAGTATCCGTTTCGATTTTTATGAGCCTTGGGACTTCTTCTGTCCCAAAATTCACTTCTATGTAGCTGCCAGGTTTTATTACTTCTTTTTTCTTTTTATACATGTCATGCATGTCAAAGATCTTTTCTAAGGAAGTTATTCCTCTAGGGGCTGGATTCTTTATGGGGTTATCTTCCTCAACATAATCTTTTCCTTCTTCTTTATAACTGACATTGAAACCGGAGAATTCCTGAACATTATGAATGAATCTTAAGATTTGCTCATCATCTCTGAAAACTTGCCAATGATCAACATTATCTGGAACTGAAGGTCTAAAGATTATTTTCAACTTTCCTTTTTCTTTTATTAGATCTTCTAAAGGTTGGAGGGTTGAAGCTGCAACTGCCAAACTGTCAGCTAAACTGTTTTGATCCCGAGGAACTGAAATGAGATCTATAGCATCAAATAATTCTATGGTATCCCAAATTGCATTTCTGTATTTTTTTAATCTTTCACTTTTGCATGCAAACTTATTTTTCACCTGGAGAATGACTAAGTCTGAGTCACCCTTGATGCTTAATATTTTGATCCCCATGTCTTTTGCAATTTCTAGACCAAGTAGAAGTGTTTCATACTCAACCACATTATTTGTTGCATCAAACTCTAATCTAAATGCAAATTGTAAGACTTTCATGTTGGTGAAACTAGAACAATTCCTGCCCCTTTTCTTGATCTTGAATGTGCACCATCATAGTTCATCTTCCAAGCTTTATTACTTTTCTTTTCATCCTTAAATTTTTCTTCAGTTGCTGCTAGGAAGTTTGAACAAATTGAGAAATTACCCATGTCAGACATTTGGCATAAGAACTCATTGAATGGCTCTTTAGGATATTTTATGTGATACTTTCTTTCTGTTTCTCTAAAAAGTCTAAAATTCTCGGTTGATGGAGGAGGGTATGGGATAGTTGCAAAAATCAAATCCATATTTAGGCAACCTCTCATGTGAGCTCCCCATTTTCTTGAGAGAAGCATACCCCAAGCATCTGGCACATCGATTACAAGCACATCCATCTTGAAAGCAAATTCTGGGTGGAAAGCTAGCTTGACTGACAAATCTATGATAATCCCATGGGTTTCAATTTTCCTGGAATCCATGGCACACACATTGTGATAAGTCCTTGTAACTTTAAGGTCCAATCTTTGCATAATTCCCTTAGTAATGATGTTGGATGAAGCTCTGGAATCATACATACAATTATGAAACCACTGATCATTTATTTCTAGAGACACAAAGAAAGGGGGATTATGTTCTTTGGTTCTATCTCTGCTAGTCAAAACCACTAGAGGGTCTTCATGATGTTCCTTTACTTTTTCTTGATTTTTAACCACCACCTTATCATTTGGAACATTTATTGCTTTAAGTAGTTTTTCCTTTTGTGAAGGAATTTTCAAAAGATCTGACACTTGAACCAACACTTTTGCATTTGAAATCCAATTAACTAAATCAACAGTTAGATCAGTAATTGGAGGAGGATTAGTTACCTTGGGAAAGTTCACTTGAGACTTGTTTGCACCATCTCTCCCTTTTCTTTGGTAGACTATTCCTTTATGTCTGTCCATCTCTAAAATCTGCTTATTTGTGGGCTTGTGTCCATACAACTTTGTAACATTATCATACTCTTCAACCCCTTCATTTGCTTGCTCACTTCTTTCTTGCATTTCAACCCAATAATCCATTGACAAAGGGTGAGTTTCACCAAAGTTGTTTATGTGGTTAGAGCTTCTTGATTGTCCCACAAAATTGTTTGTTGGAGGGAGGCCTTGTTCATTTATTTGACAAAATATTGGGCAAGTGGATTCTTCATGAAAATCTTCACATGCTCTACAAAAGGGTGGTATTCCTCATTTACCACATTATTCGACTCCAACTGATTAGGTGGCCTTTGCTCTTGTGGAGGACCTTTCTTTTGCCATCTTTCATTATTAGGCCTCGGTTGGAATTTGTTATTTTGTTACTTATCATACTAGGCCAAGTTGACTAGGAATTGCCAGTTTAACTAGAGTAGAACCCTAGGTTGAGTCATTTTGGTCCAAAATCAGCTAGACCTAGCTAGGTCTGGTCAAACTAGTTATACTTGGGTTTACCCAGTTAATTCTAGAAAAATCCGCTAGGTTTGATGGATCAAACTTGGGTTGTGATTCGTTTCTCATATTTTGTGGCATTGATTTTACTTCCATTAACATAGAAAAGGTTATTGTGCTCGGGGGTGGCATATATGAATGGCTATGGTTGGGTGACAATGATGTGACATTGTCTATGGTTAAACAAGCATATCAAAATTTTAACATGGTATCAGAGCTGGTTTCCTTCATAACAATTTAACCGCTGGAAGGAAGATCCTCAGTTTCCCCCATTGTCAAGCTCATTGAGCACTTACTGAACCCACCAAGACGGTCGCCTAAGTAGGGCGCATCTTTTCCCCTGATCAGATTTGCAAATTTCTGAAGTTGAGAAATTAGGGTTTTCTCATAAAACCTTAGGTCAAGGCGTCTAGCACTTAAAGGATGAGTTGAAGTTGATTCCTAGAGAAAGGAGGTCGCCTTGGCATAGCGTACCCATTGGTAAGTACAATTTCCATTTCTACAAAATATTAATTTTTCGTCATATTTCCAGTGCCCAGGGAAAAATGACTATTAGTACTAAGCTTGATGAAAGGCTTGAGGGTGTTGACAATTTCCAAGCATGGAAGTATATAGTGATGCTCATTCTAGAGGAAAATGATCTACAAGGTTTTATTGAAGAAGTTGTAGAGCCAGAGGGAGATGAAGCTAAGTCAAAGCACAAGAAGAATTTGGTTAAGGCAAAGAGGATCATTGCAGATTCTATCAAGGATCAATTGATCCCAAATGTCTCATCACTGAAGATCCTGAAACAAATGTTTGATGCCTTATCCCGATTGTATGAAGGAAAGAATATCAACCGAAAGATGACCTTGAGGACACAACTCAAGAATGTGAAGATGCAGAATTCGAAAACCATTCAATCTTATTTCACAAGGGTGTCTCAAATCAAAGAACAACTTGAAGCTATTGGAGACACAATTGAAGAAGCGAAGCTAGTAATGACTACATTGAATGGTCTCCCAAAATCTTGGGAATCATTTATTCAAGGAATCTATTCTAGAAGAAAGATAACGAAGTTCAGCAGGCTGTGGGATGATTGCATTCAAGAAGAAGCTAGATTGCCAGCAAGAGAAGAGAAGTTGGGCAATGATTATCAAGCTCTAGAAGTACATGCAAGAAACCGAAAGAGAAGGAAAGAGGATCATCCCCCTGAGAAGTGTCAAAGGTCACAAAAGTCTCAAAAGGATTACTCAAGCTACAAATGCTACAATTGCCAGAAGATGGGACACATTGCAAGAAATTGTCCTCTCAAGAAAGAGCAGGTCAGAAAAGGACCAAATAAGAGACATCATGCTCATGCCGTAGAAGATGATGAACCTGCTCAAAAAAGAATAAAAGATTATGATTCAAGTGAAGAACATGTATTGATATCAGCTCTTACAGGAACGATCACTCATGGAAGTGACGCATGGCTTGTTGATAGTGGTGCTTCTAAGCACATGACCGGTTACAAAGATTCTCTCTCAAATATGGTTCAGAAAGATTCACCTCATAAGGTGAAGCTTGGTGATGACTATCAATATCCCATCAAAGGAGTAGGAGAAACCTCCTACAAGTTAGACTCCGGAAAACCCTTGAAGATAAAGGATGTCTTGTATGTACCCGGTTTGAAGAAAAATCTCTTTTCCATCTCAGTGTTGGAAGAAAAAGGATTCAGAGTCGCTTTTATTGATGGTGAAGTTCTCATGTGGCCAAGAGGAAAGACTCTTGATGATGCTATTGTGATTGGTGTCCAAGAAGGAGGTCTATACAAGTTCAAGGGACACTCAGATTCAACATTAGTACACAACACAATAAATCCAAGTGAGTTATGGCATAGACGGTTCACTCACTTACACTACAAAGCATTACCAATCGTAAGCAAGATGGTAACAGGTTTGCTAGAGATTCAGGTGGATCATGAAGGAACATGCAAAGGATGCCCACAAGGAAAGAACGTGAAGAATCCATTTCCAAGCAGTGATAAAAAGCCAAAGGAGTTTTGGACATTGTGCATTCAAATGTGTGTGGATCGATGTCAACCATTTCACTTAGTAGGTATGCATATTATGTTTCATTTATTGATGATTTCTCACGTAAGACTTGGATTTATTTCTTAAAATCAAAAGGTGAAGTATTTAGCAAATTCAAAGAATTCAAAGCTCTTGTAGAAAATCTTTCTGAAAGGAAGATAAAGATTTTGAGGTCAGATAATGGAGGAGAGTTCACCTCAGATGACTTCAAAACATTCTATAGAGAAGTTGGGATTAAGTGGGAGCTCTCTAGTCCCTACAATCCTCAGCATAATGGTGTAGCAGAAAGAAAGAACTGTACGATAATGGAGGTAGTAAAGACCATGATTCACGATCAAGACTTTCCTATGCACCTATGGGCAGAAGCAGCCAGGACTGTTGTTTATGTGCAGAACAAAAGTTCTCACCATGCACATGGGAACAAGACACCAGAAGAAATGTTTACAGGAGGAAAGCCAGAGGTCAACCACCTGTGAATATTTGGTTGTCCAGTATATGTGCATGTTCCCAAGGATAAGAGATCAAAGCTGGATCCTTCAGGCAAGAAGAGTGTATTTGTTGGATATAGTGAAACATCAAAGGCATATAGAGTCTACATCCTTGGTTATAGACATATCGAGATTAGCAAAGATTTTACCTTCGATAAGGATGTAGCCTTCCGTAGATCAAGGAAACATCATACAAATGAGATCCATGATGAGGAGTCTGAAGCTCCTAGAGTTGCAGACTCAGATGTTGGTAACGATGTTGTGCCAGAGGAGCATGGTCTAGAGGACCATGACATGGCAGAACCACAAAGACCTACAGAAACGATGACAAAGAAAATAAGACCAACTTGGGCTTGTGAGATTATTCAAGATGTCGAGAAGTATGGTGCTTCAGATGGATCTCTCAGAGAAAGAAAGAAACCTTGACCATATTCCAGTTACGTGATATCATTGATGCTGAGCCTACTTGTTATGAAGAAGATTCAAAGAAGAAAGTATAGAAGGATTGCATGATTGAGGAATACCAGTCCATCATTAAGAATGATGTATGGGATGTGGTTTCGAGACCAAAGGAGAAATGAGTTGTGAGTTCCAAATGGATTTACAAGACGAAACACTCAACAGATAGCAGTATCGAGAAATACAAGGCAAGGTTCGTGGCTCGTGGATTCTCCTAGAAAGAAAGAATAGATTATGAGGAGACATTTTCTCCTGTGGCAAGATACACTTCGATTAGAGCTATACTTGTGATAGATGCAGTAATGAAGTGGAAGGTACACCAGATGAATGTGAAGACAACTTTTCTGAATGGTGTAGTAGAAGAGGAAGTGTATGTGGAGCAACCACAAGGTTTTGAGACACATGACATGCAGTCACATGTGTTCAGGTTAAAGAAAGCCTTGTATGGATTGAAGCAAGCATCGAGGGCATGGTATAGTAGAATTGACAGTTTTCTGATGAGCTTGGGCTTTACCAAGAGTAAAGCAGATCCTAACCTTTACTACAAGGTTGAGGATAGTGGACCAGTGATATTACTATTATATGTGGATGACCTGTTTCTAATAGGGGACGAGAAGCTCATCACAGAGTGCAAGAGAAAGCTTGCATCTAAGTTTGAAATGAAAGATCTGGGTATGATGCATTACTTTTTGGGTCTAGAGGTGTGGCAGAAACCAGATGAGATTTTCCTATGCCAAGGTAAATATGTGGTAGAAATCAGGAAGAGATTTGATATGATGGATTGTAAATCCATCACCACACCAATGGTGATGAACCTGAAGTTATTGAGTGATACTTCTTCAGAGATAGTGGATGTCACCATGTACAGGAAGATGATTGGTTCGTTGATGTATCTAACGAACACTAGACTAGATATATGCTTTGCGGTGAACACTTTGAGTCAGTATATGGTTGAACCAAGACGTGTTCACTTGGTTGCAGAAAAGCATGTGTTGAGGTACCTGAAAGGTACAATTGACTATGGAATTTGATATGTTTCGGATCGTGAGATAAGCCTACAAGGCTATATTGATTCATATTGGGCCAGTAATGTCACAGAGCGTAAGAGTACATCTGGATGTTGCTTTAGTTTGGGATCAACTATGATCTCATGGTTTAGCAAGAAGTAGACTGGTGTGGCGCTCAGTACAACTGAGGCAGAGTATATAGCAACGTGTTCTGCTAGCAGCGAAGCAGTGTGGCTTCGGAAGGTGTTTGCTAGATTGTTTGATCTCGAGTTAGAGGCGACTTCTATCTGGTGCGACAACCAGAGTTGTGTGAAGTTGTTAGAGAACCTAGTGTTTCATGACAAGCCCAAGCATATCGAGATCAGGTACCATTATATCAGAGATATGGTGCAGAAGGGAGCAGTGAAGCTCCAGTATGTCGCTACAAATGAGCAGATAACAGATGTGTTGACCAAGCCTCTGTTAAGGGTGAAATTTGAATACTTCAGGGACAAGCTTGGCGTGGTCTAGAATGACACCCCTCGTAAGAGGGAGTGATGAGTCACATATGCGATTCTTGGGGAAGTAGCTTGCAGAGTGTGGCAGCAATGGGTGGTCATTTACAGGCACATTACTGACTATGGCACATGTCAACATGACCTCGCACAAGGTCAACAAATGTCGAGCCTTCGAGGCTGGCTAGTTTCCCAGCTTTTCAAGCTGGAGGGCCAACCTGTGTGGTTGGAGGTGTTTCCTAGCCTTGGGCTAGATGGGTAGTGTGTGCGCACTACATCGCCTAACCCTCGTGGTTAGATGCCCAGTCACTGTGGGCTAGATGCCTGGTGTGCCAACCAGAAGAACTAGCTCTAGGGCTAGTTGCCAGATTCTGTGAGTTGGCGAGTTGCAGTTTCACATACTCCGTTTGGATTGGGTAGTAGCGCAGTTTTGTGTAAACTGGCTCAAGTGCATATTCCAGATTCTATGTGAGTTGGATGTTTGTTCCTAGTTATGTGTGAGCTGGATGTTTGTTTCTAGTTATGTGTGAGCTAGATGAAAGCCCTATAATGATATAAGGTTCGAGAGGACAATGAGGTTGTGCCCACTAGAGAGATGCTACATGTGTTGATGAGGCCCAAGATGCATGACTGTGACATGACCATTAGATCGTATGTGTGTGTGACTATGACAGAGCCTGTTTGGCTATGATGGTGATACTTGTGACATCATCTGTTTGATCATGAGATGGCTTGTGTGGCCATGCTACTTGAGACATGATCTGTTTGATCATGAGATAGCATGTGTGGCTATGGTGATGCTACATGTAGACTGGTCTGCAAGACCATGTGAGTCTTTCCCATGCAATGTGAGATGGATGGATGTGTTTGAGACCATTACATGAAAAACATCTTAGTTAATACCTCAGTAGCTAAGAGGGAGTGTTGATGTTTTGGTAGTTGCGGGAGGTATTGATCTCCATGTGTAACCTTTGTACTTAGAATAGAATATTTCGAGAGTAAGAGAACCATTAAACAGATGTGTGAAAACCCTAGAAGAAAAGTCGGCCCAAAGAGAATAATAATAAAGAATTAGAAGGCCCCAGAAAGAGAAGTCGGCCCCACCTGGAAAAGTCACTTGGACAGCTTAGTATAAATAAGGAGGCGCCTTAGCTCATTTGGACACACTCACTCACTCACTCAACTAGTGCTCAAGTATAAGGAGCAGCAACTGCAACAGAAGGAGGCGCAAGTCTAGAGAGAGTAGTGCAATGGTTGTCGTGGAGTATTCTCAGTCTTTCTGGTATCTCTCTTGTGTGCTTCTCTTGGTAAAAGGTACGCTTCTATTAGTAGAGGTACATTCTCTTGGTATTGTGCTGCTGCTGCAGCAATGGTGTTTCTGGTTAGGGTTTATCTGTGGTGGACTTGCCGGAATTATTCTATCTAAGAGAAGGTTACTGTGCTCGAGGGTGGCATATGTGAATGCCTATGGTTGGGTGACAATGATGTGACATTGTCTATGGTTATACGAGCATATCAAAATTTTAACATGATATACTTGGATATGTTGTTTTTGCATTATATGCAACGTTATGATGTTATGTTTCATGTCTAATCTAAAATCAATGCCAAAATATTTTAATTTCATGAGAATCTATTTTTTGTGTTTTTCTATATGTCGAGTCATTGACATGTTGACTGGTGTGTTTTGCTGAATTCGACGTCACGTTTCATTGGTGGGTCAAGATAGGTCCCAAATTGAGTCAACTTTCATAAGTTTTCTTAGTGTTACATGGGGATGCATTCTCAAGGAAAGAGTATGCACTCCCAATGCTACATGTTATTCACCAAGTTGCACTAGGATGGACTTGCGTTTGAGCCGCCAAAGATTGAACAATAACTTGCTCGAAATTCAGAGTTCAGAAGTCCAATTGGCCATTATGGCCCCCCATTGAGACTTAGACATGAACACATTACCCTAGAGTATTTTTTTAACTTGTTGATTATATTTTTCTTTTCAACAATTTATAATTTTCGAGTTTTTTCACTCAATTCCTCCAAAGCTGGAGTATGTAAGTCATTGTTAGGCCTTATCTTGGTCATCTAAGCCTAGTGTCTAATGTATATTACCATGTTAATCATCCTGCTAGAGTCTCATGGAAATGTGTTGAAGTCCCCTTTAGGTTTTTAAATGTTTTATGCAAAAATAAAATCGGGATATTTTAATTGTAAATAATTCCTAAGTTAAATAAGGGGTACTAGGAGGCATTATATTCCTTGAGGGTATTCGTTTTTGGATCTAAAATACCCACTTAAAATCAATTTTACTCACAAATGGTCAATTAAAAACAAATAAAAGACAAAAAATCAACAAATGCTATTTTTTGGGAAACATGTTGGAGACAGGTTTCAAGTTAACTCACCCTTACTTGAGTTCACTAAGTCTTGGTGGCACTTAAGAAGGAGTTTATAATGTCCCTTTCCGAGTAGGAACTCCCGAGAGGAGGGCTTAGTAGTCTAAACATCCCTGTTAGACTATAGTCAAGAAGATACAGGGGAAAACGGGGTCACTTGATGTTACTTCACTAGAGAATGTTATAATTTGAAAGTGACATTAAGTAAAAAGTGGGTAAAAGCACCTTTAACTGATTTTGAGCTAAAAATAGAAGGGCACATAAGTGAGAGAGCTAAGAATAGAGGTCAACAACGAATTAGGGTTTTGGAGGAGTATATGAGGAGGAAAAGCGACCTAATTCTTCATTATGCATCTTATGATTTGACAGTTGAGCTATGAGGAGATTACACATGTTCAGGCGAATCAGTGGAGATTGTGGATTCTAGGAGGAAGACACCAATGGGTTGATTTCGGTGGTGAGAGACAGACCCTAGTCACTGGGAAGATCATTCAGATCTTTCATCGTTTTGCAGCAACGGTTTACAGGTTCAGACAGCTAGTGCGCACTTCATCTGGAGGAGGGCACAAGTGCTGGGAAACATTGAGGGTTAGCTCGTCCCGCTCGGGGAGGATTCATAGATTTCCTTTAGACCCAGTTGAGAGGAAGGCAGGGTGCATCTTTTGATCTATTACTCGTCAGATTCTGACGAAAGATCCTCTTGGGCAGATCCGTTAGACAGTGAGGGTGCAACACTTGGGGAGGATACATTTAGGGTTTGCAAGAGATCATCGAATTAGATCCAGGAAAATTCTTTCGACCCATTACAGAGGATACCAGGGCGCTCAGTTTGAGACACATACAGCCAGATTCTGACGGTGGAATCACTAGGGCGTAACAGTTGACTAAAGGAGGGGCGTAACCCCCCAGGGGAACCCATCCGGGGTTCATACAGATCATAAGAGGGTCGATCTTCAGTTCAACAGACACTGAGAGGGTTTTGGAGGTCAGGGCGCATTGTTTGGAACAGATTCCAGTCAAATTTGAGGAGTTTAGCCACCAGGGCGAACATTCCACACTTGCAACAGTTGTCGTATGAGTTGTTGTAGCATGCAACAGTTCCTATCTCTCATCCATTGATCCAACATCATTCTTCTGGTTCAAGGTATTATTGCTTTAGCTTCTTTATTGTATTATGGCTGAGATCCATCTATCTCTGATCTAGTTGAGAGATTCATTTTATTTCACCGCATATGACATTGTATTTAGTCTTATTTCATAATACATAGATTGCAGTTGTTCTGCGTTCTTTCTCTTTTGCATGCTTGATTATATTTTGTTAAACAACTGTTCCACATGCAAAATCACCACGCATGTTAAAACTGAATTACTAAACGCATCCCGAAACCCGAAGTGTATCAGTTCCAGCAACAAATAATAGGTTGTTGAGGAATATATTCCGGTCTGCGGAATTAGGGATATTACAGTGGTATCAGAGCTTTAGTCCTGGCAGCATGTGAGTAAAGTTTCGATGAGTTCAACAAAGAAACCAGACCCAGAGGGTCGTGAGCATGTAGGTGACGAATATGTCACTTACAACAAACGTGGGGAAAGGAGGAGACCTAGGCCAGATTATCCCCCCTTTCCTCCTAGCTTAGAGGAAGAGGAAGAGGCGCATAGGGAAGTAGAGAGAAGGGCAGAGCATGAGGCAGAACGTGAGGCAGAGAGGATTATGGGAGACAAATATGACCCCCATGGACCCAGAGAAAACCCTCATGCAGGTATTCAACAACTTAGTGGTCAGTCAGTAGGCTATGACTCAGTTGTTGGCACAGATGGCCGATAGGTTGGCCACAGGGAGCACACAGGTCCCACATGCAGTGCAGGGGAACTCAGGTGCAGGCAACATACCCCATTCACCTACTTGCACATATACTTCTTCGAGTAGGACTCCCAGGCCATTATTCCCCAATTTCCAGAGGGCACCCCCAATAGCAGCACAACAGCTGATAGCATAGAGGAAACTCACGCAGGCAGAGGATATTGTCGAGTATAGGAGAGAGTATGCAACATTGGGACCGGATTTCCGTCAGGACATGACCCTAGTCGAGTATTGTGGACTTAGGTTTAGGAACTGTCCCAGAGATACTCATAGGGGAGGACAACAACAACAGCAGGGGCATAACATAGACTTCATCTGGAAAGTTGGTAAACTCACTATACCTTCTTTTGACGGATCATCCAAATGCATTGCCAGAGCTTGGGTACAAAAACTGGATATGTACTACAAGCTAAACCAGATGACAAAGACTGAGGCCATTAGTTTTGCTACCCTACATTTGTAGGGTGAGGCACATGAGTGGTGGCATCATGGACTGGTGACGTTGGGTCACAGTCACATCACTTCTAACAGAGAGTTCACAAAGAGGATCATGGACAGGTTTGATAGGAGGGATCCAAAGATCCATTTTAGGGACTTGGCTCAGTTAAGGTAGACTGGCACACTAGAGGCATTCATCACAGAGTTCCAGAGGGTAGCCATGCCAGTGACAGATATTTCAGAGCTTAGGTTGATCATTCTTTTCACAGAGGGGCTCACAGAACCCTTGAGAGGGTGGGTGAAGGCCTACAAGCCTCACACATTACAAAATGCCATCCTACGCACTAGAGATCTAGCAGACTCGGTGCCAAAAACTAAAAATTTCTCCAAACCCTTTGTGCCACAAAAGGATAGAGATAGGAAAGCCATTCTAGAGAGAGTGGAAGGGCAAGGAGAAGTTGGATGATTAGACGAGGCAACAACTTATGAGGAAGAAGCTCTGCTTCATTTGCAAGCACCCTTGGGTCCCCGACCACAGGTGCATGGGCAAGGGAGAAATCCATTACATAGAGGTGGTAGCAAACAATGATGAGGAGCTATTGCATGCGGAGGATCGGCCTCCCAAGAGACCTTCAACACCGGCAGGTACTCAACCATCGGTAGGAGTCATAGCGAACCTTTCTGGTATTCCCAGGTATGACACCCTTCGGATCAAAGGGACTATTTAGGGACAACGAGCAATTGCCTTAATAGATGGTGGGGCCACCCACAACTTCATTGATGCTTCATTGGTATCAAGGAAAAAACTTCAGATAGAGGAGTTTGAGGGGTTTGATGTTGCAGTAGCAGATGGCCACATAGTGTAGTGTATAGATAGAGTCTCAGACTTGGAGGTAAAGCTAGGTAACTACACCGTGAGAGACACATTTTATGTAGTTGACCTATCTGACACAGATGTGGTGTTGGGAGTCCAGTGGTTGATCACCTTGGGAAAGATCACAACCAACTACCAAACCCTTGAGATGGGGTTCAGAGACAGTGAGGGGAAGAGGATTGTGCTGAGGGGCATGTCGGCAGGGGCACACAAGACAGTTTCAACCAAGAGGATGGAGAGGATCTTCAGGCATGTGGAGGTAGCTTATGCAACACAGTTCTTGATCACCACACGAAGGGATTCAGATGGTCAAAAACAGTATCAAACAAAGATCAGGACTTTGTTGGGGCGGCATCAACCACCTGACAAGGGGTTTGAGCACACCATTGAGTTGGAGGAGGGTGCTAAAACCATGATTGCAACACCCTATCGTCATCCTCGGAGGTTCAAGGATGAGATAGAGAAAGCAATCAAGGAATTGCTAGTGATGGGACACATCAGACCCAACAGTAACCCATTCGCTTCTCCAATTGTCTTAGTCCTGAAGAAGGATGGTACCATGAGGATGTGTATAGACTATCGAGCGTTGAACAAGAAAAGCATAAAAAACCGATATCCTATCCCACGCGTTGATGAGTTGATGGACGAACTGCATGGGGCAATTTTCTTTTCTAAGATTGATCTACGCTCTGGATATCATCAGATCCGCATTCGAGAGCAGGATATAGAGAAGACGACATTTTGATGCCACTATGGCCATTTTGAGTTTATGGTTATGCCATTTGGGCTAACTAATGCACTAGCTACATTTCAGTCTTGCATGAACCATATTTTTAGGGATCACTTGAGGAAATCAATAGTGGTATTCTTCGATGACATCTTGGTATACAACAAGACATGGCAGGAGCACCTGAGGCACTTGGATGAGGTACTCAGCATCATGGAGTCCCAGTCACTATATGCCAAGGAGTCAAAATGTTTGTTTAGCATGACAAAGCTGCTTTATTTGGGCCACATTATTGTTGATTTTCCATAAGCTAGGTTAAGCATGTAGTTCATTTAATTTCATCATGTCTTAACCATAAACAAGAATGTTGCAGCAACCAAGATCAGAAGAAGAAACACCATGCACATGAACACAAGATATATCCTGGGAAACCCTTCTCAAACAAGGGAGAAAAACCCAGCCAAATCCTTTGCTATACTCTTCAAGAGAAAGACCTTTCACCACCAAGAATATCCTAGCACACAAGAGGGTGCACAAAACCCTAGAACTCTAGCGCCCAAGAGAGGTGCGCAACTTTGACCAAGAAGTGTACTTGCTGA
>SNQJ01S0178533.1:27823-47484 GCA_010110895.2 Picea sitchensis | reverse complement strand
TGTTAAGGTCCTAACCCACACATAGGTAGATCAATGTATTCGGATGTAATAAAGGTCAATATTAATAAGGCCTTTCAATAAAATAGAATAAGGAAGATGTAAGAAGACCTAATAGAAGCTTCCTCTTCTAGAAGGATCTTCCTTTAGATGCTTCTCTTAATAGACATATTTAGTATAAATAAGGGGCGAGGGTATGAGAACCCTAGCTTGGAGATTATTGTAACAGAACGCTACTCGACTGGAGGTTGCCCCCTCGAAGAGGCCTGTGAACATTGCTTTCTGAATCAAAGTGCTTTTTCTATTGCTATTTCGTATATCATTTCTATGTATTGTAAAGATTACGCTGGATATTTTACTGTTATTCTACCATTTCTAGCATTTTATTTCTTTTCTGCATATTTTATGATATCCCAACACAGTGTTCTTCAAAATCAACCACTAGTTCGAAAATTGCATTGTGCCTCATTGAGCAAAACCCTAGTTTTGTAGATCCTTCAACAAATTGATTTTTGGGAAAGAATCTCATAGGGAAGGGGTATCCCTAGCTTTAATCCATTTTCAAGAATCCAACACAACTTATTTTCCTTCCATTAGAAGTCCAATTAGATTTTTATGGTGAGTTACAACTCACCTCCTCAAGTCATTCAGGGACATATTGACAATTTGGTATGGAGGCATAAATTTCAAACCGAGCGGCATAATTAATTTGTGTAAGCTACCATAAGTGTGTTTATCCAAGTCCCATGTGACCATGCTACACAAAATCACTCGACACATTGTTCTTCAAAATCCGACCCTAGTTCAGAAATTGCATTGTGCCTTACTTAGTAAACCCTAGTTTCAGGGATCCTTGAACAAACTGTTTTTTGTGCAACACAATCACATCAGAGAGGTCCTCCTAGATGTAGTATGATGCCTCAAGTCCAATGCAAATAAATTTTCATTCATATAAGTCCCGATTAGATTTTTATGGCGAGTTTCAACTTGCCTCCTCAAGTCATTCCAGGACATATTGATAATTTGGTCTGGCAACATAAAATCCAAACCGAGTGGGATAGTTGAGTTCCATAAGATCCTACAAGCATATTTATTCAAGGCCCATATGACCACACTACCCACAATCACCCAACATGGTGTTCCTCAAAATAGACCCCTAGTTCATAAATTTCTCGGTGTCAAGAGTCCAACACAACTGATGGTTCTTCGGCATGTTTAGATTTTTATGGTGAGTTACAACTCACCTTCTCAAGTCATTCAGGGACATATTAACAATTTTCTCTAGGGGCATAAAATAGAAATTGAGCAGGATAACTTAGTTCAATAATCTCCCACAAGTGTCTTTGTCTAAGGCCTACATGGCCACGCTACCCACTATCGCCCGACACAGTGTTCTTCAACATCAACCCCTAGTTTAGAGATTACATTGTGCCTCACTGAGAAAAACCCTAGTTCTGGAGATCCTCCAAAAAACCATTTTTCAGGAAACAAAATTAGAGGGGAGGGGTGCCCCTAGCTATAATCCAGTGTTAGGATTCCAACACAACTAATGGTTTGTCCATCAGAGGCCTAGTTAGATTTTTATGGTGAGTTTCAACTCGACTCCTCAAGCCATTCGGGGACATATAGATAATTTGGTTTGAGGCACAAAATCCAAACCGGGTGGCATAACCAAGTTTCGTACGTTACCACACATGTGTTTATCCAAGGCCCAATTGACCACATTACCTATAATTACCCAACATAGTGTTCTTCAAAATCCACCCCTAGTTCAGAAATTGCATTGTGTCTAAGAAATGTTTACTCTACATGCCTATCTCAAATTGGAGCACAAGTTATATCGTTGGAAATATTATTCCAATACCTTTCCAACGGTATATGGAATTCCCTCTAACTCCCTAGGAATGAGGAGATGAATTTTTTCGTCCGACAGCCCAACTAGAAAATTGAGGTTATCCCAGCTAGTCTTTACAGGTTGGCCCTAAAGGTGGGGATAACATTACTATAAATACAGGATATATATTCACATTTCTAGAGAAACCAAGCAATATATCAAGTATGAGGTGCGCAAAAGTGATATAAGGTGCAATAAAGGTGCTAGGGTGTCTTTTGGAATTTAAAGGTATGCAATAGAATTCTAAGATATTTGCTTGAGCTATTTCTTGCTCTCAAGGTGTGTTATGAATGACTGAAGGTCCATGATGTTGTCGTGTGCACTTTTTTATATTTTTATTTTATCATCAATAGATGTTACCATTAGTGGATGTTGTCATCAATGATTACATTATGGGAATGATGTTATGAGGCTTTCTAGGGTTTGAAGGATTGTCTGTGGAATGAAGCATGAAATTTAATTTAGAAGTACTTTGTGTATGAATATATTGGATTGGTATCTACACATATCTTATTGATTTGGTGCTCAGTTTAGGAGATTGGTGTCTCTAGTAGGTTGGTGCCTACATCTTGTTGAGTTGGTTATTAGTTGAGGAGATGGGTGTCTCCAGTAGGTTGGTGCCTACATCTTACTGATTTGGTGCTCAATTAAGGTGATTGGTGTCTCCAATAGGTTCGTTCCTACAATATTTTTAATAGTATATTGGTGCCTACAATATTTGTAACAGTAGGTTGGTTCCTACAGACATTTATAAAGATAAGTTTATGGTTTTTTCCAGATTGGGTTTCCATGTTAAACTCTGTGTATTATTATTTGATTTTATATGTGATTATTGTTTCTCAGCTAATGAATGGTTAAATAAAGTAAAAAATATCTTATATTGATTCACCCCCCCCCCCTCTTAGTATAAGAATAAGTTCAATATTGGTGAAATATACAAATGAAAAAGAAATGGCAACAATTTTACATGCAATAAAAAAATGGTGACAATCTCATAGGGAGGTGTTTTAAATTAAAGACAAACCATGATAGACTAAAGTACTTTTGGGAGAAATTTTTTTAATAAGATATTATGATTCAACACTTTTAAAATGATCAAAAGTTAGTGAATACATCCCACTTCGAGGGGGAAACCTCCTTTTACAATATATCCAATTCAAAAGACAAGATGAGATGCTTATATAAATGATTCTCCTTTATTATAAATAGGAGATAAAGTGAGTATGATGTAACCTACCACTAATCTAATCTAATCATAACTAATAAACTAATAATAAATGAGTGTTAGAGCCTTAACATAGGGTCTTAGGGGCCTTAACATAGCCCCTCTCTTTTTTAAAAATATTTTCCCTCAAAGCTTGTAATTGAGGGTGTTTCTTCATGAACTACTCATTCCCCGTGTAGCTTCCTCTAGCGGAATATTCTTCCACTTGATTAGGTACTCCATAATGGTTATATTTCATAGACATATAGAATCCCTATCTATAATTTTTTGTGGTTCAAGAATTAACTTCCCTTCTTCATCTAATTCTGGAAGTTATGTCTTCATTGGAATAGTTTGTCCCAAAAACTTTTGTGGGAAAGATACATGAAAAACCTTATGAATGCAAGAAGAAGAAAAATATAACTCATATGCCACTTGTCTAGTCTTCTGAATAATATTGTAGGGTCCATAAAATTTGGATCTAATTTATGATTCTTCTTTTGTTTGAGAGTATATTTCATATAAGGTTGTAGTCTAAAAAATACTCAATCACCCTCCTCAAATTGTCTTTCACTTTGATGTTTATATGCTTGCTACTTCATCCTGTTTTGGGCCATTTGAAGGTTTTCCTTAAGAATTGTCGAAGTTTCTTTAGTATTTCCATATGTGACTCTACTTCCTCCACTTTGGAATGGTCCTGCAAAAAGTATGAGATACTAGGAGATGGATATCCATAAAGGGATTCAAATGGGGACATCTTAGTATATGTGAGATAGGTGGTATTATATCATCATTATGCTAGAGGAAGCCACCTAACCCATTGATATCGCTTGTCTAAAGAATAGCAACATAGATAACCCTATAAACATTTGTTAACTATTTATGTTTGGCCATCTATTTGTGGATGATATGTTGAGCTCATATTTGTTGTTGTTCCACTCATCTTCCATAATTCTTTCCAAAAACATTCTGTGAATTTTGGATCTCTATCACTTAATATTACTTTAGGAAATCCATGAAGTCTATGAATTTACTTCATGAACACTTCCACTACTAGTCTTGTTGTATATGTACTTTGAATTTCACAAAAATGTGCATATTTTGTGAGACTATACATGACCACAAAAATGGTATTCTTACCTTCTGATTTTAGTAAACCTATAACGAAATCCATTGATATCTCTTCCCATATTTAATTAGGTATGTGTAAAGGCTAAAGTAACCCTAGATTTTTTACTATTTCTCCTTTATTTCTTTGGCAAACCTAATATTCTCTTACAAATTTTTGAATGTCTTTCTTCATTCCTTCCCAAAAGAAATCTTTTTTTATCATTTGATATGTTTTAACGAACCCCAAATTACCTACCATCAAAGAATCATGAGACTCCCTTAATATTTATTGCTTCAATTTTGATTGAGGACATAAACATATTCTCCCCTTGTACAAGAGAATATCTCTCTTCCTCTCCCAATGTTCCATAGAGTTCATCCCTTCATTTATACATTGTATTTCTTGCCTCATACTATTGTCATTTTTATATTCATGGCGAGCTTCTTCCAACCACACAGGAATGGAAGATGTAATGGAATATAAGCTTTAGGCTTATTCTATTATGTAAATGGCATCTACAACCACATTGTTCTTCCCCTTTTTTTAAATTGTTTCAAAAGAAAACCCTTGCATTTTTGCTACCCATTTTTGTTTCTCTTCTGATGACAATACTTGTTCCAAAAATTACTTTAGGATATCATGGTTTGTCTTGAATTTAAAATTCCTCCCAATGAGATATTGTTTCCATTTTTTTTTGCATGTAATTGTTGTCATTTATTTTTTATATGTAGATTTCACCAAGTCTTTTCCCTTTAATTGTTTTCTTTAAAAAGCTAATGGTATCCCTTCTTCCACCAATACTATTCCAATTTATTTTACAATACATCACATTCGACTATGAATGTTTAACCAAAATCAGGTGTTGCCAATACTGGTGTAGAAGACATGGCATATTTTAAAAGTGATAATGCCAAAGAAGCCTCTTCATTCCATACAATTTTTTTCTGCAAGATATATGTGAGTGGGCCTACAATGCGTGCATAATTCTTAACAAATTTCTGATAATATCATGTAAGACCTAAAAATCCTCTAAGACTCTTGATTTTCTTAGGAATAGGCCACTTTGTAATAGATTTGATTTTTTGAGGGTCCACCTTAACCTCTTCCCTTGAAACAATAATACCCAAATACTCTACTTCTTGTTTCCCAAAAGAACATTTGGATCTTTTTACATACAATTAATTGTTCCAAGAATTTGCAGGACTTGATCCACATGTTTAATATGGCCTTCCAATGATTTCCTATAGATAAGTATATCATCAAAGAAAACCAACACAAAATTTCTAATATGGGGTCGAAATATTTTGGTCATAAGGATTTGAAAAATTGAAGGAGCATTAGTTAACCCAATAGGCATGACCAAGAACTCATAGTGCCCATCATGAATTCTAAAAGTTGTTTTGGGAATGCCATATTTTCTTAATCTAATTTGGTGGTATCCTGATTTAAGATCTAGCTTTGTAAAATAAGCCACTCCATGAAGATCATCTAATAGCTCATCAATACTTGAAATAGGGAATTTATCCTTTATGGTGATTTTTTTTATATCTCTATAATAAGGACGCATCCTCCAAGAATTATATTTTTTTCTCACCATTACTACTGGAGCTGAAAATTAACACTTGCTTGATTGAATAATACCTAAATCCAACATGTCTTGTATTATTTTCTCAATCTCCCCCTTTTGTTGATGAGGATATCATAAGGAATTTTATTAGGAGGAGTACTTCCCAGTATTGGTTTGATTTGATGTTCATGATATCTTGATAGAGGTAGACCTTTGGGAATTTCTTGGAAGACCCTATAGTGCTTTTCCAAGGTTCATCTTAATTCCTCTGGAATATTTTCATCTTCCTACTTAACTTCCGTAGAATAAATTTTAACCACAACTCCCTTGATACCATTTTTTATGATATTTCCCATCCTATGAGAGTAGATGACTTGAGAAGGTCCATATTTTAACCCTTTCAATTAATATTGAATTCCTTCCAATTCAAATTTCATGAATAATCCATTATACTTTGTAGAAATTGTACCCAATGTTTTGAGCCATTGAATCCTTAGAAAAACACGTACACCCCCAATGGGAAAGGCATACATTGGGATTTCCAAAGTATATTCTCCCATACTTAGCTTAATGTTGTGGCATTTTACCATAGAATAAATACTTCCACCATTAGCAACCAAAACTTTAAAATTTGTCATTAGATATACAAAACAATTGAGGTGCTCTACTAATATTTTATCAATGAAGTTATGGGTACTACTCATGTTGATGAGCACTATAACATTTTTCTTCCTAATGTGACCTAAAATATTCAAGGTTTGAGGTGTTCACAAACCTGCTAATGCATGAACAAATATTTTTCACATGTTTAAATCAATGGTGTGCATAATTTCTGCCTCTATTTCTTTCTCTATTAAGTTGAAATTATCTTCCTCATTTCATTGTGTAAATGTCTCCATTTCCTCTTCATCATTATTTTCCAAGGTGAACAATTTTATTTCTTGATATGTATGTCCTTTTGACCATTTGTTGTTACAACCAAAGCATAGTCATTTTTCACTTCTTTCCTCCATTTCCTTCTATGATATTCAATTAGGTTGAGGTAAGGTTGTCTTATGAACCCGAAAATGATCTATGTGTAATGTGTATACTCCAATGGTAGACTCGTGTGTAGTCTTATTCTTGCCTTGAATAAGAGAAACAAATTTCATAGCTTCCATAATATTTTAAATATGTTTTATGAAAATCTCATGTTTGATGTCTTCTTTCAATCCACCCATGTAAGCTTCCAACAAATGTTTATTACTTATGTTATCCACCCTTGTGGCCAATACCTAAAATTCTAAATCATAATATTCAATATCACCTAAGTGTTTTATTATTGTCAATTGACTGAAGTAGTCATGTTCCCAAGCTTTCCCATATTGTGCTTCTAAGTCTCTTGTAAATAAACCCCAAGTATAATGATAAGAAGGGGGCTTATTTTTAACTACCCATTGATATGGTTTTATCTCAAAGTTCAAAGTTGTTATTTGAATCCTTTGCTTATCATCCATGATATTATGCAGTTCAAAAGATTGTTCTATTTGGTTCACCTAGGTAAAAAAATATGTTCCATCAAACTTCCTTAATTCAACCTTGGGAAGGTTCACTCCTTTTGGAGACCATCCATAAGTAACTCCATTATTGGAGTTAAATCCCCCTTGGAAATTTTTTATTATTGAAACGTTTTTCAACCTAAATAATACCTTTATTTTCATGAGTCCCTTCATACACCTTATTAATTTTAGGGAACCTCCCATTTGAGGCTTCCATAATATTTTGTTCCATTTGTTGCAACTTTCCATCCATTTTATATTCCAACTATTCCATCATTCTTTCCATCTATTCCTTGTTTTCTTCCATCTTCATTTCCATCAGTTCCTTATTTACATCCATATTTATTTCCATTTCTAATTGAGTATTCATCAAATCAATAATTCCATCAACTTATCATTCAATTCTCTGATTTGATTGTTCAATTTGGATAGTTGGTTTTATATCTCCTCATTTTCTTCTTGATTCATGGAGGAGTTTTCTAGAGGTTTAATTGGTGAAGTAATTTTTGGATCTTTCTTTGGAGCCATGGAAAAACATTATTGGGTCCTAAGGACAAGGGAGTGCTAGGTGTTATAGCTCTTTGATATATGTGTGAGGTCCAATAATAATACTCAACCCAATATCTCAAGGTATTAACTAAGGACACTCAATTGTGCCCTTAGTTGTACTACGCAACTACCCAAGTACTAGAAAGTGGTCTATGTGAGTGTTTTTCTCAGTGTACTATAGTAACAAGATGGCCAAATAGCTTATCTAAGGTTAGTTTCAAGTATACCTAGGGGACTTCCTATGCACCCAAAGGTATGTGAAAATGATATTTCATCTATAGATATTTTCTAATGCAGTACTACTCAAAGGGGTACCAACAAGGGTTGCAAGGGTTTCTAACCAGGTGAAACAATGTGTTTCCAACCATTTGAAACTATGTGTATTTCTTGCGTGTATTCTTCCATGATCATAGTTTTACCTACCTAATGATGGATCTTGTGTTATTTAAAGATGTTGGAACACATCTATAAAAGAATATAATAAATGAACTTGTCAACCACGGAAAAAGATCTTAAAATCACTAGAAAATAACTTGTGCAAAAAACCTAAATTTCATAAGACAAATATCACAAAATATAATGAGTTAAAATATGAAAAACAAAATCGCATGTATTTCATTGTGTCAAATTATGATTCTAGAAATTTCAGAGTCTAAAATTTTATTGAAAAGATTACAGTTGAAATGATGCAGACCCCCAACCCTCTATCGGTCCTCGGGTCAAGGTCCGCTACAGGATCGTTCGATTTCCCCTTGAGCCGAAATGGCTCTTTCGATTCCCTGCTAGAATCTTCGAAAATCGATCCAAAGGTCCTTTCGGAAAATCCTCTGTGTGAACAGCACTAGGCGCGAGCTCCACCTTCTCTGAGTGACCACATCACTATGACAAAGGCCTATTCCCAAAGTTGCTTGTCGCAACTCGCAATCTCGTCAGTTCGTGAGTCAAAACTCCTGACTCTTCCTTACCAATCTTGCAATACCCGAGAACACGAAATGGGTATAGCTCCCTTCTATCAGCGCCCTCTGCGCGTGACTGTCGGCTAGGCTAAATTCTAGCTCCCATCATGACTTCGCAAGTTGAAGGGTTGAGTCTCCGTTCTCTTCCCGTGCGAACTTCCGAGACTTGAAAGTCAGTGAGGGTTGACCTTCCCTTCGCACTTCTCGCAACTCACCACTTCAGAACTTTCGGGACAAAAGTCTCGACTCTCCAACTGCCAAAACCTGAAATGTCGAGTTCCAACTCGTTATTAATGTTGGACCCACAACAGAACTTCTCACCATGTCGGGACTTTGCACTTCGCGATTGAACTGTGCTCTATGCTCGATTGATCATGCTAATGTTACAATGATACAAGATGAGGGTGTCTATAGTCGGTTTTCCCTCCTACGCTCTAAACTGTCTAATCTACATTTAAATCTACCTACTCACATTAATTATGTATTAATTCCTTCACCTACTACAGATGAGAGTGGATCGCTGAAGATCTGTTTACAATATCTAAATGTGCTTCCTCTTAACTATTACATTAACATCTGTACATTTATTTCAAAACATCTCAAAACACTTTTGCAACATGCTGAAATGTGTTGGTGCTTGTCCCAGTTGTCTTCCACCTCTGCACTTTCTTGTTGTTGGCGATGCTCCTGCATCATACTCCCTCGCTTGAAAAATTTTCATGGGATCTTGTCCATGAGCTCTTGCATGGTCTGCCCATTCTTTTGAATCTCTGCTTCATTTTCCCAGCTGGCATCTTCAACTAGATGTCCCTTCCACTTGACCAAGTATTCAAAATATTCCTTTTGCCTGGTCCTCTTACTAACTCTTTTGTCAAGTATGATTTCCATCTATGGCTTCTCTGCAACTAGCATCTGTTTAGCCCACTGAACCTTTGGTTGTTCACTACCTGCTTCTGCTTCTTCAGCTTTATAAGGGTACAAATCTGAGATGTTGAATATCGAAGAAATTTCGATCCCATCGGGTAATTCGATCTCATAAGCATTTGTCCCAAATTTCCTTATGATCCAGCATGATCCAATTTTCTTCATTTTCAATTTATTATATGACCCTCTTGGGAACCTTTCCTTTATCAAGTGTGCAAGGATCAAATCACCAACTTTGAACTGAATTTGTTGCATGTGTTGATATGTTCTTCACTTATACTCTTGTCTTGAGTTCTGCAATCGCTCCTTCACCTGGCTGTGAAGCTCCCTCATTGCCTCGGCAAAATCTTCTGCACTAGCACTCTTAGTTGTGTTCTGTTCTGAATCCCTCAATTCAGAAACTCCCCTTGGATACATGCCATAAACAATTTGAAATGGACTATGCCCTGTGCTTTTTTTGATTGAATCATTATAAGAAAATTCCGCATGTGGTATAATATTGTCCCACTAACTATGGTGCTCTGTCACCAAACTCCTCAGCAAGTCTCCCAGAATTTTGTTGACAACTTCTGTCTGTCCATCCGTCTAAGGATGATAAGCTGAACTGAACGACAAGTTCATTCCCAACTTTTTCCATAAGGTTCTCCAGAAGTGTCCCATGAACTTGGTGTCTCGATCCAAAACTATGCTCCTTGGTAAGTTGTGAAGTCAAATGACTTCTTTGAAAAACATATTCGCAATGTGAGTTGTGTCACTGGTTTTCTGACATGGTATGAAGTGTGCCATTTTAGAAAATCTGTCTATTACCACAAAGATTGAATCGAACCCTCTTTGTGTTCTTGGCAGCCCCAATATGAAGTCCATGCTAATTGCATCCCATGGCCTCTTAGGTATGGGTAACGGTTGATATAAGCCTGCATTATGCCTCTTTCCTTTTGAATGCTGGCAAATTCTACATCTGTCCACGAATTTTTTGACGTCTGCTATCATACCTGGCAAAAAATATGACTCATTTAGCTTTGAGAATGTCTTGTCATGACCGAAATGTCCGTCCAATCCTCCGTTGTGTTTCTCCTTCAGCAAAATCTCTCATGGAGCATTTTGGAATAAAAAGTTGATTACGCTTAAACAGTAATCCTTCCTGGATCATGTATTTTTCCATTGACTTATGTCCCTAAGAATTGGATTCACAGCTGCTTCATATGCCTCCTTAAATTCTGGATCATCTGTGTACATTTCCTTGAGGTTATCAAAACACAAAGTTTTGACTCTGAACTCCTTCAATAGCAAACACTTCCTGCTCAAAGCATCATCAACTTTGTTAGCAGTTCCAGAAATATGCTTAGTTACAAAAGAAAAGTTCTGCATGTATTCAAACCATTTGACATGTCTTTGATTCAACTTCTCCTATTGAGTCACAAATTGTAAGGCATGATCATCACTATACAAAATGAACTCTTTAGGGATCAAGTAGTGCCCCCACTTCTTCAATGCCTGAATAATTGCATAGAATTCTTTATCATATGCAGAGTACTTCATTTTGGCTTCATTTAGCTTCTCGCTGAAGTATGTGATCGACCTGTCTTCTTGACTCAAGACTGCCCCTATTGCAAATCCACTGGCATCACATTTTACCTAAAATGTCCTATTGAAATCAGGCAACACCAAAATTGGTTGTTCTATAATCTTCTTCTTCAAAAAATTGAATCTTTTCTCTGCTTCTTCTGTCTAGTGAAAAGACTTGTGTCTCTTCTTCACTGTGTCCATCATTGGTGTGCTAATTCCACTAAAATTCCTGATGAATTTTCTATAGAAACTAGCCAATCCATGAAAACTTCGAACTTCAAAGATACTCTTTGGCAGTGGCCAATTCTTAATCACCTCCACTTTATCTGGATCCATCTTCAACTTGTCTACAGAAATAACAAACCCCAAATAAATGAGCTCGGTCTTCATGAATGAGGATTTCTTCATATTTATCAGCAGCTTCTCTTACTGTAACCTCTTCATCACTGTAGCCAAATGTTTCAGATGATCTGCCTCTGTTATACTGAAAATCAGTATGTCATCAAGATACACAATGACAAATTTTCCGATGAAATCCTTTAAAACTTCATTCATCAATCTCATGAAGGTACTTGGTGCATTTGTTAAGCCAAACGGCATAACAAGCCATTCATAAAACCCTTTGTTGGTCTTGAATGTTGTCTTCCATTCGTCTCCTTCTCTCATACGAATTTGGTGATATCCGCTTTTCAAATCAATCTTTGAAAAGAGTTTTGCTCCACTCAAGCAATCCATCAAATCATCCATCCTTGGCAATGGAAATCTATATCTGATGGTAATCTTGTTGATCAATCTCGAGTCAGTACACATCCTCCAGCCTCCATCTTTCTTTGGACTGATTACTGTCAGAGCAACACATGGACTCAAGCTCTCTCTAACCAAACCCTTGTCCATTAAATCCTACACCTGTCTTTTAACCTCTTCATTCTCCTGCGGCGTCAATCTGTATGCTACTTTATTTGGTAAACTGGCTCCAGGTATAAGATCAATGTGATGACTTATACTTCTGATTGGTGGCAACGAACGAGGTAGTTCATCCACTACTATGTCAGAAAATTCTTCCAGCAACTTCTGGATTTCCTCTAGTAGATCATCCACTCTTGTGTTGGTCAAAACAATTCTAGGTTTCCTGACCACAATGAATTGTTGATCTTCCTTCTTCTTAAACTCCTTAGGAAGTTCCTTCCCACTCATGAGAAGTACAGTGTTGCTTACTTCAGGTTTCACCTCTTTTTCCTTAATCGACAACAACATGTGATTTCTCCCTTTCTTCTCTAGGGTGTATGTGTTCTTTCTCCCATCATGAATCACATTCCTGTCATATTGCCACGGTCTACCCAGCAATAGATGACAAACATCCATGGGAATGACATCACACAATATCTTGTCGTTATATCCTCCTACCTTAAATTCAACTAAACATTGTTTAGTGACATTTACCTGATGTCCTTTTTGTAGCCATGAAACCGTGTATGGACTTGGGTGTTCAATAGTCTCCAGCTCCAAATTTTCTACCATCTTTGTAGAAATGAGATTGTCTGTGCTACCATTGTCCACGATGACTTTGCATACCCTATCCTTGGTCTTGCAAGCAGTCCAAAAAAGACTGTTTCATTGCACTGGATTCTCTGCCTCTTCTTCTGGCGTTAAGAGAACCTTCCTCATCACCAGGGATCTTCCACCTTCAGCATCCTCTGCCTCAACATTTCACCTTTTTGCTTCAACAATGTGAGTCTCACCTCCTTCTTTCTTCTTATTTGGACATTCATAAGATTTGTGTCCATTCTTTTCACATGTGAAGCATTTTATTACTCCACCTTTGCCTCTTCTTCTTCCTCTAGTGTGAGGAAAAGTGTTGTTATTAGCATATTGTCCTCTCTGTTCAGTATACTGCCCTCTCTGTGAGATTCCACCTCTCTCAGGTTGAGGTTGAGGTTTCTTCCACTATTCCTTAGACTTTTGATTCCTATCTTGGACAACTTTTTTGCCTCTGGGATGACTTATGCCTCAGCCTCTTTGAATTTGATTTCGGCTCAACTTCTCTTCAGCTTTCATAGCCATCTGATAAGCATATTCTACGGTCTGAATGATCATCATGCTCATCTCATATTGAATGTCGTATCTCAGACCATTCATATACCTAGCAACCTTTTCATCATCACTGTTGCGATGACCTTCTCTAATGTTTAGCTTGTAGAACTCTTCAGTGTACTCCTTCACTGACATCAACTT
This sequence comes from Picea sitchensis, assembly GCA_010110895.2. Classification (NCBI taxonomy): domain Eukaryota; kingdom Viridiplantae; phylum Streptophyta; class Pinopsida; order Pinales; family Pinaceae; genus Picea; species Picea sitchensis. The sequence goes on along the minus strand of SNQJ01S0178533.1, from coordinate 33,946 downwards.
CTGTCTCAAGTTATGCATCCTTCGAAACAGATTAATTTGGTAATACTTGGGTATGAATTTCACCTTCATCTTCGTGACCATTCTATCCCAACTTCTGATTTTTTGCTTGCCTTTGCAGCGTCTATCAGCTTGTAGTTCATCCCACCACAATGTTGCATGTCCTTTCAATCTTGTGATAGCATGTTTGACCTTCTTGTCTTCCTCGACATCTTCATAGTCAAAATACGTGTCCAGAGTTCTAATCCAGTCTAGAAGTTCTTCAACATCCAGATTTCCCTCATATACTGGAATGTCCATTTTTTCCCTAGCACTCATTCTTGCAACAGCCCTAATCAGGCATTCATTTGCTACATCTTTTGCTGCAACTTCTTCTCCTTCATGTCCAACTTCATCTTCACTTTCAGATTCACTGACATCTCCAACACCGACTGTGCGCCTTTGTTTTATTTCCACATCCAAGAGTCTGGCACATATGTTATGCATCTCTCTTTCCATGGCTAGATTTGGCACCTGCCTACCCCTTTCTTCTGGCATTTCCCTCTCCTCTGGCGGATCAAGTGTTTGCATGTCTCTTCTTCTCGGCGGCATGGTGATTTTTTCTTTTCCCTTCTACAGAAATCAAAGAAATATTTCTGGGCTCTGATACCACTTGATGTAGACCCCCAACCCTTTATTGGTCCTCGGGTCAAGGTTCGCTACAGGATCATTCGATTTCCCCTGAGCCGAAATGACTCTTTCGATTCCCCGCTGGAATCTTCGAAAATCGATCCACAAGTCCTTTCGGCAAATCCTCTGTGCAAACAGCACTAGGCGTGAGCTCCACCTTCTCTGAGTGACCACAGCGCTATGACCAAGGCCTATTCCCAAAGGTTCTTGTCGCAACTAGAAATCTCACGAGTTCGTGAGTCGAAACTCCTGACTCTTCCTTCCCAATCTTGCGATACCCGAGATCACGAAATGGGTATAGCTCCCTTCTGTCAGCACCCTCTGCGCATGATCGTCGGCTAGGATAAATGCCAGCTCCTTTCGTGACTTCGCGACTTCACAAGTTGAAGGGTTGAGTCTCTGTGCTCTTCCCGTGCAAACCTCTGAGACTTGAAAGTCAGCGAGGGTTGACCTTCCCTTCGCACTTCTCGCAACTCACCACTTCAGGACTTTTGGGACAAAAGTCTCGACTCTCCAACTGTCGAAACCCGAAATGTCGAGTTCCAACTCGTTATTAATGCTGGCCCCACAACAGAACTTCTCACCCTGTCGGGACTTCGCACTTCGCGATTTCAAAAATCTTGGTGCAAGGTTTTCAGTCCTTCAACTCGCGAATCCCCGAAGTGAGAATTCACGAGTGATCCAATGGCCCTTGTCGAATTGGATCCTATGGTCCAATCTCTCTTGAGCTTGCACTTGAAGAATACTTGACATAACTTCCCTGCTCCTCTGCAAGATCTGACGGCTCTCGGAATTTCACGAATTCTCCACGGAGACTTCCGACCATCCAATTCCTCGTTGACAACTCCTACGAATTGAACAAGGTATTCCTTCACGGAACTTGTCCACCTACAAAACAACTTTGCTATGCCTCCTTCCAACACTTCAAGGCACTATCCCTCTTGAGCTTTTCTTCGACAACTTCGAAGACTCTATCCCTCCTGAGCTTGCTTGAAATCCTCAAGTACTCTGGGGATAACTCCTACGCGCACTCCTTGTGGCACTTCTTCAAATACGCTCTAGTATTTGAACCTCTTCAACTCTATGCACTCCTTGCAACAATAGTCTTTCAACAATTCCCACAGGTTGTAAACTCTGAGAGTCTATTCGGCATGCGCACACCTTGCACGGCTCCTATGCTTAACTTGCACTTCCATGAAAATGAGAACAATGTTATCCCTTCTGAGTTTTCAGAGATAAAAACTCTGAACCCTTGTCAACTCACTCCTTGCGAACAACCTCCACTGCACTCCTTGTAGGAATTTTACTCACTTAGGTTGAGAAACAATTGAAACTCACTCCTTACTCTCTCTCTCAGATTTCAAACATTCAACAAGAAATCATTCATACATAGCGTAATAGAAAATGCATAACAGAAAGAGTAAAGTAGCTATAAGCATAGCATTCAACATACATACACAGAGAATATCACAACACCATAAGTCTGAATCAAAGCTTCATGTATTAATTCAAGACTTCTGTACATGGGTGTTTTCAAATACAATTCTCTGCTTCTTCTCCTCTCTGTGCTTTATGCTCGATTGATCATGCTAATGTTACAATGATACAAGATGAGGGTGTCTATAGTTAGTTTTCCCTCCTACACTCTAAACTGTCTAATCTGCATTTAAATCTACCTACTCACATTAATTATGTATTAATGCCTTCACCTACTACAGATGAGAGCGGATCGCTCAAGATCTGTTTACAATATCTAAGTGTGCTTCCTCTTAACTATTACATTAACATCCACACATTTATTTCAAAACATCTCAAAACACTTTTGCAACGTGATGAAATGCGCTAGCGCTTGTCCCAACTATATTCCACCTCCACGCTTGCTTGTTATTGGCGATGCTCCTACATCAAGAAATGTCAAGAAATTGCTTTCAGGATTAGTCACAACCTTATCTTCCATGGACTATGTTTGCACCATGATTTTCATAGCTAAGGTTAGAGGTTTGTCAACAATTTGCAAAGCCATGCCTGTTAGTACCCATATTTGTTTATGCCTGGCATCATCTAACATCTCGAAGGGTCAGTTTTAAAAGGAAGCTTATCATTTATTATTTCCATTTCCATTTGCAACTTCACGCTGCAAAATTTGTTACATGTTGCATAGAGCACTTCACCATGCAAATGATTTTGTCGTGCAGTGGATTTCATCACGTAGTGGGATGTTGTCCATAGGATATTGTCGCACAGTGGATTTCATCGCGCAGTAGATTTCATCGCGTAGAGGATATTCATGCACACAAGCTATAGGTCACGTTGCGCAAATAATTGATTTAGTGGTCAACTTCAATATCACTTTCTAACCAACTGGAGAGGAATTTTGAAAATCCATGAGATTTTGTTGTTGAGGAAAAACCAACTAATAAAAACCTCTCTCATATTTTAAAAGTGTTTCATATTTTGGAATATTTGGAGGAATATTTGAGCCCTAGTTTTCAGTTTTCATGATTTCTTGTTCAAGAGATGTTTTTGCAACGTGTATTCCTGCTAGATGTAGATGAATTTCGAGAAACCAAGAGAGATTTTTCTTTATAACAATATTAAATACAAAAACCTCTCTCATTTTTGGAAAATAGTTTTTTATTAGTGATATATGATGTCATGTTTAACGCCTATTTTCCACGTTCGTTGCACAATCCACTACATTTTTTGTTGTAGGTTACTATTGTGTAGAAGACTTGTTGTGCAAGGGTGACATAGTGTCCATAAATGCACATGATGACTCATCACAACCATATGGTCAAATTTTGATCACGATCAATGATTGTAAATAATATTTCGGTTACGATTATGATTTGGCAAAGTCGAGTTTCCAATTTTTAGTGAATCCATTGAAGTTATTGTTCTCTTTCAAAGAAAACAAATCCATGATTCTAGGAGGGAGTAGTTTGACTCGAGAAGGCAAGGGTGACATTAGTTTTCTATATATGGGGGTCATTTTCATGTAAACAGGGTTGGTTGGCGAAATAGTGTAGACAGTGACTATTGATAGTAGTTTATTTTGATCTGATTCAAACTTAATGCAAAAGTCCTGAAGCTTTGATGAAATGATTCTAATGATGGCAATCTAATGTATTGTATTATTTCTTTGCATATGTGATTTCCTGTGCTCTTATATTCACATCTGTAATTTCTGTCTAAATAGGAACGTGATTTCGAATCTAGAATTCACTGTGCAGTGCTCTAGATTCGTGCCATTTAGACAAACTGTGATTCTTCTAAATTAACTCTGAATTCATCCCCAACGGTGCTCCAAGTTGCTTCATGTGTTTTTCTCTTGCCACACACAATGATTTTTAACTAAATATTGTTTCTCATTTAGCCTTTATTCTCTTGAGTTCAGTCACTGAGTCATTTGTTTCTATCGTTTTCTTAAATCAACTCCATTACCCAATGGTACTTTCTCTCTTGCTTGTCCTACCATCCCTTTTAAAAAAAAAATAAACTTGTCCTATTGTAGAATCTAACCTTTGTGCATTTATTGATGAAATATTTAAGCTATTACTAGTCATTAGACATACGAGAGAGCCCTCGCTGATTGTATAGGTCATAATACAATCTAAAGTTGGTTGAAACAGTTACCTTGGGGCTTTCTTTGATACAGCCCAAAGAAATTACCAGGTGATAACATTTTGGTGTCATTGTCGAGGATGAAAATGAAAATTTTCCCTGGGAAAGAACGACATGGTTGAGTTCTGAGGTCTGAGAGCAGTAGACACTTAGGCAAATATTGGTTGTATTTTTTCTCTGGTGACTCCACACATCAGAAAATCAGTTGAAGGTGATTCCACTGGCAGAAGAATCCAGAGCTAAATTTTTTCATGGTGACTCCAATCAAGCTTCAAATGTTATCCAAAGACTCCACTAGAGAATGAGACCTCTTAACAGAAAAATGGAAGAGCAGTATGGAAAAATAAGGTGTTAGCGTCGGAAGTCACTCCTGGATTGCTTGCAAGAGCAGAGCCCGACACCCATCAGTTTAATGTCACGATTTGTTTATAAAGGGATGATCAAATGGAGATAAAGGCTCGAGGAGATATCACTCTAACTCAGGGAATGGGTCTAGCATATATGGGACAAAGGAGGTCTTGATCTAACTTCAGCTAGTGGGTTGATTAAAAGATGAGCAGGTGGAAGACTTGGTAAGAAAGGTGAACAAACAGCTTTGGGCAGCAGGCTTTCAGCGGTTTGTAGAAGAAAGACTCTAAATGCAAGATCCTCTTGGTTCAGGGTCCCAAGAAACTGAAAGGGGACTTGACTGGATCCTCCAATTCCAAGTCACTCGACGTCAGGAAAATCACAAGAACCGATTAGAAGCAATGTAACTGCTACAGTGATCCAATCCAACATCATCCTATAACAGCTACAACTCGACTGGATCCTCCAATTATGAGCTGTTCTAACACGGTGTAAACAGAGACATGAAATAAACTGGCATTCATAAGACAAGAAGTCTCAAAATTCCATGCATAACCAGAATAATAGTGCTTCGTTAAAGCTTTACAACCGGGAGCTCTGCTCAACCATCGATAGATACAAAAATGGCAAAAACGCCTACATATACTCAAAACAACAATAGCAACAAAATCGAGACATTGCATTAAACACATTGCGTCTGCATGGCTTCTGACAATCTACAGCTGCAGTCTCTAAATGATCGTGCACCTATGGCAAACGCAATCGAATTCATGACAGTTTCGTGGGCGAATCGACGTGCCTTTAATTTGTTGTCGGACTTTCCTATTATGGTGGAGGCGATGTCTAACCACCACCAACTACCTTAATAACTACTTCATTGGGATTGAGGATGGCCCGGCCAACTCGGCACCTTTGGGACGTGGAAGACCCTTCGCGCTGCCACCTGGATTAGCTGAACGGCCTGATGAATAGGCATGGAGGCCAGCGCGAAGGATGGGGTGCATGACGGGGGTGGTGGCACTAAAACTATGAGGGAGAGGCATGAAATGATGAGGTGTGAGAGAGGTTACAGGGGAAGACACATGGCGGAAGGAAATAAGTGGAGGGGGGCAGGAGATGAGATATAATGGGCACATTTTAGTGGGAGGTTGTCATGGAAGGGAGCGGGACACATGGTAGGTGGTGAGTGGATGATGAGATGGGGGAAGGGACCACACGAACCAGGAGAGGGGAGATGAACAGATGTCGGAGGATGAGGAAGGGGCTACAGGGAGCGAGCCTCATCGCACGGTCAGGTGGAGGAGAGATGGCAAGATGATACGACAAGAAAGGGGGGGGCCACATTGATTAAACACAGAAAGGCAGAGGATGTCTGGATTTCCTTTGCGTCGTTGATCCAGGTGATCTTGATCGCAGCCATCGGAGAGATGTGCCCCCAATTCTGGACCCCCCCCCCTCCGCTTAAAGGTAGAAAGGTGGGGGGGG